>VDFB02171011.1:0-18430 GCA_007258455.2 Sequoia sempervirens | reverse complement strand
AAATTCCTATTGAACAAACAAAAGGGATAGGATATCAAGACCCTCCCGCCGACACAAGTTTCCTCCTTCCTAAAGAACAACCAATTCCCAACAAGAATGACAAGATCATTTTAGGTTTTCCTGCTCTATATCTACCTAGGAAAGCTGGTGAAAATACAACAAGAAATGAAAGCCTTACAAACTAAAGAAACTATAACAGTTTCCATGTTCCATGTCTTCAACTGAAAGAACCTTACAGACTTTTTAAGCCAAGGACTTATAACATTACCACCCATGAGAGAGAAACCAAAACTATATCCTAAGAACACAAACATGTCTCATTATCAATGCCATAGAGTTCTTGGACATAGTACTGATGAATGTTGTGCTTTAAAAAAAATATTTAAAAAGTTTGATATCATAGAGAGAGTCAACTCATTCTCATCACCTATCTCAACTCATCCTTGTCCTTCACTTAGTGGGGGCAAGGGGTTAGTTAGCCTTTTCCTAGTTTCGATGTGTTGTTGTCCCTTTGGCTAGTTTCTCGCCTTCCATTTATATTGACTAAGATTGGGATGCAAACAACTTGCTATAGGTTGACTCACATCTACCTTACTAGTCTTTTACTTTGTTTTCCTTTTCATGTCTTGTATGTGACTGCATTATTTTCATTTTCATGTTCTTGTATGTGATTGCATGTGTGTAATGTGATGCCTCGTGATGTTTTGTTTGATGTATCTCTCTCTTTTTGTGCATTCCTCCATATGTATCTACATTCTTCTCTATGTTGTAAACATTTTATCTTTTTCATTTTTCTTGTGTTTTCCTTTTGGAGATGACACAAGGCGTTGAGACATTTAAGTCTCTTGCATGTTGACCTGAAAGGATTTTTCATTATTTTTTCTCTCTTTGTGTCATTCTTCTAGTTCTATGAGTATTTGGGGAATGATGACAGTTTCAAGCTCTATGACAACATTGTAGCTAAGACATATTGACCCCGAATCCATAGATCTCTTATTTATTTTTGGGGTCAACCCTTCCCTCCTTGTTCATGATGTAGCTCTATTTTAGAAACATATGAATTTCCATAGGGTTTTCTGATGAAAGCTCTCATGTCTAAGGAGAAAACATTGGCTACTTTAAAGTAGTTACTCATAGTAATGGTGTTAGCAACCACTTTAAAGTGAGGGCATACATCAGTGACATCTTTTGACATTTTGCATATTTCATTGCATGATTTTATTTTTTCTTGTGATGTTTCCTTTTCTTGGTGGTGCCATTGGGTTTGATGCCCTCTAAGAGAGTGATATTTCTAAGCATACGATTTCTCTTAGTGGCATGATATGAACGAGGGATCCCTTAAGTGGTGATTTGATATTCTTGACTTCTCTCTTGGAGACATTGGGCACGATGTTCCCAAAGAAGAAGACCTTACATGAAACAAGATCCCCTTGTGTGAACCCCAATCCAAATACCTGAAAAACAACATGAACAAACACATTAGAATGTGAAATGCAAGCAAGAACAAGGATTCTCCATGAAATCCATTAACAAAACTCAAAATAGGAATGAAGAGAAGAAAATAATGAAACAACAAGAAAGTAAATTAAATCCTATTGAAAGAAATGCAAACTCTTGATTCCATGGGGGAATTGGTGCCAATTTGATGTGAAAATTGGCCCTTTCCCAATTCAAATGATGCAATGTTGATATGTGATGAAGAGTGATCCACTTTGTTGATGCTTGATGTATGCTCCAAGATGAAAATCTGCATAAAACCTAACTATGCTTGGATGAAATTGATGATAAATTGCTATGGATTTGAGTAGAGTAAGTTTACTCAAATTGTGGATGATCAAATGAGGAGAGGAGCTCTTCATTTATAGATGAAATTGAAGGATGAATGTCCAAATTTGAGCAATGTGGGACTAACATTCATCCAATGGAAAAAGATGCCAAATTTCAAGACAATATGTGAATGGAGATTTGAGCACATTTTGATCAATGTGTTTGAAATTTGAATTGGATGAGATGACATGGTGAGAGGGAAGGGAATATAATAAATGTCACTTGGCTCAAGGCAAAGGACATGTCATATAAAATTATTGCTTTGTTGAAAGCGACAAGTCCTTTTGGGGGGGGATTTCAAATTTGAGGAATATTCCATCTTGGATGCCTTTTTGAATGAAAATAGATTATTTATAAATCAATTATATTGATTTTCATGTGCAAGTTGCAAAATCTAGAGGATTCGAAAGTGTTTAGACTAAAATTCACCTAGGATTTGACAATTCTAAAGGAGATTTCAGATGATTCTTTGACTTCTGACTTAGATTTTGGATTAATTTCTAAATGATGAAGTGGTTTCGAATTGGTTTCAACGCATGGTTGTTGATAATTTTATTTCATTGATTTTAATTTGGTTTCAGAGATTTGTACCATTTAAATAAAATGGATTTATTTTGAATTGACTTAACGGATTTCATTTCGAATTAATGATACGGTACAATGACCACGCTTCCAACGCTATTACCTGCCCGCCATTCTCCCTGCGCCTTTCAAATGCACTCTGCCGCGCTGCTCAAAGAATAAACCCGCCCTGGACCGCACCAACTTTGACTTTTTTAGATGCCCCATTGCTGCCCAAACGAATGAAGAATTATGCCGGTATATTGCCCCCTCGAGAGATCGAGCAAAAATATTTGATTTGAGGGTTGATCTCTCAATAAAGAGGTTCAAGATTAATTCAACTCGAATATTTGATGTAGATAGATTTGATGATGTAGACAGTCATCAGCCATGGGTAGCCTCATGCCTATTTTGGTATATTACACCCACTTGATCCTGATATGTACCATGACAGTTACATTATTAATGATGTGATGATTATGATGTTTATATGTAATGGATGATATGGATGATGCATGGATGATATGGACGCATTACGATATGATATGATGATGTTTTATGATTATGCAAAGGATGATAAATATATGTTTTATGAGATCTTGAATAACTAATCTATATTATGCAATGATGGGGATGTGAAATGGGCTGGTATGATTTAATTCTTTCTATATGATAAGGGATATGCAATTACGCGATGCTAATGGTTTTAGGGATGCAGATAGATGCAAATGATGATTTTATGATTAACTCCGTCATGGTACCCATGTTGAAGCAAAGCAAGAGATAGGAAGAAAAATAAGAGATTCCAACAAGACATGAGAGGATGAATGGGAATTACTACTTGACGCATTTACCTCCTGGTGCATTGACTCGTGCCGCAATACCCTCATGCTTTACAACAAGCCACCAGGGCGTTCTGGCAATGCAAGTGGCAAAAGAAACCACAACAAAATTCTGTAATGCAATGGAATTCGACTCGACAAATGATAGGAGTATTCCCTTTGTTCACACTTGACATACAAAACCTTGCTAGGACGTACCCCACAAAGCAAGTATTCATGGTTATATTACAAGAACGCCCAACAAGCACAAATGCATAAAAAAATAGTGATCAAGGTTCCCCATTCCTATCTCTCTAAATCTCTTCGTTGGGGACATCATTGAGAGGTCCTTGGAATCAGCACAATAAGATAAATCAAAAGAAAAGATCAAGTACGCAAACAAGCCAATGTTCTTCATACCTTCAGCTAGAGGGATGTGTTTTGATAGGATAAGAATCCAAGTGATATCCCAAAATGATGCCCATTGTCAGAACGATATATCCTAGGTCATGCATTGTATAGGATGATGATGGTTTGATAAGTTGATTGATAGGCTATTGATATAAGGTTGACTGACATGTTTGAAAATGATCCAAAGTTTGATTTTGTTTTAAAGGTTTGTTGTTTCGATTTTGATTTTGCGATTGAAGCTTGCTTTTGCTGATTGTTGTGGTTTTTTTTGTTTTTTTTTGCCAAAGGATGAAGGTGACAATCATTTTATTATGGATGATTGATTATTGTGGGTGAAAGCGAGACAAGACAGATGGATTTTTTCAAATATTTGGATGTTTTTGACATTTTTGGAATGTTTTGAGGCTGTTTTTTGGTTTTTTGGATTTTTCAAATGTATTGATTTTTCAAATTTTCAAATGTTTTTGGATTTTTATTTTTCAAATGTTTTTGTATTTTGATGTCTCGGAGGCTTATCAAAGATTAGCCTTGCCTACGTTTAAGCTCAGAGACGATGTAGTTCAGATTCCAATGTTTTTGATGTTTTCTGACTTTTTGAGTGTTTTTTGATTTTTGATATCTTTTGAATGTTTTTGGATTTTCTGATTTTCTAACATTTTTTTATTTTTGCATGATTTTGATGATTTGGATATGGATGTGTGTGACGATATCAATGCTTTGTTCGGGATTTTGTTGAAAACCAAGCTAAGGTTGATTGATTGGATCGATGGATTGATGATGATAACATTTTTGAGGATACACAACAATGCAAGGATAGTGCTAAGCAACACAAGGATTGAGATGTTGATGGGATTGATGATGATAACATTGTTGAGGATGCACAACAATGCAAGGATAGTGTTAAGCAGCACAATGATCAGGAAGGGTATCCCAAGATTATGGATTGATTGGATTCAATTGATCAGGATTGTTGAAGCTTGGTTTGGAACAAAATCTATTTTGGATGATTTGATGTGACATTGAAGGATGTGACTTAGATGCAACTGATAGTGATTGTTTGGATTGATGTTCAATTGAAACATGAAGAATTGATAAGAAACATCTTCTCGGGAAAATATGCCATGGGCTAGTGATTTGGATTTTGGATCACAAATGCTTTGACCAATTTGGTTCACGTTTTCCAATGTTCAAATCGCCACATAAGTTAGAGGATATAGACCAAGATTTATTCTCGAAGCAAGATGTAAATATCTGCCCCCAGTGTCTAGCAATGTATGGAATGTCATGGATGGATGCTCAGATAGGTGTATGGATGGATGGATACAGTAAGCATGCAAAGTATGCAAAGGATTATCTTGCAATAAGATAAGGTGCTTAGATAAAGACTGCTCATTTGGATAATGCTTCATGGCTCACATAACACTAGGTAGCATATGATCAATGAAAAATGACCTATGTCAAGATTTTTTACCATAAGCAAGTGTAAAGTGTGCACCAAAATTTTTCAAGATCAAGATGACTTGGATGATGGATGCAGATGGATGAAAATGGATTGGATCAATGGTTTATGGATGAATGTATTTATTATGGATGGATGGTATGCTCGATTTATTATGGATAGGATAAGATGCTTTCATCTGAATTGGCACACGTGGATGCTCGATTCTACACATGATGCCTATTTGCTAGGTTTTCATCATGGTACCTGCCCAAAGTGCTATTGAAGTAGTTTTCACTAGAGGACAATTTTTCTCTTTACTGCTTCCAATCCTTTTTCTGATTTTTTTGGATTTTTTGTTTTTTATTTTATTTTATTTTAATTTTAAAAAATTTTTTGGTTTTTTTTTTCTAAAATATTTTATGCTGAACCACCTGGTGGTGTTGACGTAGATGCCCCTGTCATGATGTGCCATCGATATCCTTCTTGAAGAAGCTGCTTTGCTAAGATACATGCACTTGAATGCAACTTTTGGGATTCTTGATCTGCTTTATTGATATCGGGGTTAACTCTGTCTTTGTGTGTACATCGCAATAGAATGCCTTCAAAATCCTTATGATAAAGGGTCGTTGCCAATACATGGTCAATGTGAGAATTGGATATCGTGCGTGGAGGCATGGATGGAGTGTGTTTAGGGATAAAAGATGGATTAGTTGACAGCTTGGAATCTTTGACTCTCCAAACTTGGGAAGATGAGCAATGATGGGTGGATACGAAAGTGTACGTGGAATTAGGACCAATTGCTTGATACACTTTGTACATCGCTTGAAAAGTTTTCTTTTTCTTTTGTGGACATCTTCGATGGATACTTTTCCCTTTTCTATTTTTCCCCATAGTTTCTTTGACTGATGGAGTTTGATAGGTATGATCTTTCTTTGTATTCTTTGGTATCCATGCGTATTTGATTTGTCCATTCTGCTTCTCAACTTCTTTTGATTTGATAACATTTTTCGTACTTTGATTCAATTCTTTCTTTTGACGTTGGTCCCAATTCATGGATGGGGTGATGGGTGGATGAAGATTCATGATATGGTTGGTTGTAGTATCGACACTAGTTTCATCATAATGATTCTTTGTGCTCCCTATGTTGACGTTTTCTTGAGATGAAGCTGCCCCCAGTATTGTGGAAGTAGTACCTTCATGCTTTGATTCTGCCTATTCTGAGATGTCTTGTTCAGTAAACATGCTCTAACAAATGACCACTGTAGATGACATTATTTCAATTTGCTGCTTTGCTAACTCTGGATTATACTATTCTGTCTTACTTGTTTCCTTGAGTGGATAATGTTGGATATCTTTATTCATGATGTCCTTAGTCTGAAATTGTGATATATCTGATACTTTTGTAGACAAATTTGTTTGATTGTAGGAATCAATAACCTGCTCCTTTTGTGTAATAATTCCAAGATTAAAGGAATCTTGTTCTGAATGAAGATCATCTACGTGCCCATCCATAGAAATCATCTCATGGGTAGATGGAGGAGTCTGTGCTACATGGATATGATCATCTTGCATAGATAGGAGAGTGTCCATTAGATCATTGTAGTATCTAGGAGATATGAATATTTGATCTTGATTAATTTTGGGATTCCTTTTTACATGCTTTGGATCAAGTTCTTGACATGGGTCAGTTTCAAAGGATGGATTTCTTACAAAGGATTCTTGGATGTCATCATTTGACATGGTAAGTGGTTCAATATCCTCAAGCGTCGAGTTCAAGGTTCCTTCAATATCTATAACCATGAGGTCAAAGGGGGTCAACATGTCTCGGAAAGAACCATTGCTAGACCTTGGTGAAAGATTTTGATCATGCTTTGGAATGAATTCTTGAGGTATGTCCTCTAACTCATAGGGCGATGTAGAAACATTTTCAACATGATCATAGGTCAACGGATCATGCATTATGTCAATAGGATCAAATAATCCTAACACTCCTTGAAATAGATCACTAAAAAGTGGCTCTTGATGTATGGTGAGTTGATCATCAGATGGAGTAAAAACATCTTCAATTTGCTCATTGATGGAGAGATCTTGATTATGGTTTTCAATAGTTGTGGTGGAAGGATTTCCAATGTCTTCAACCATAGGGTCAAATGATGTTGACATTTCTTGAATTGGATCATTGTTGGTTGGTGGATTTTGATCATGATTGAAAAGTGACTCTTGACCTATGTTGATTTGATCTTTGGATGAGATAGAAACATCTCCAATGTGCTCTTTTATGGATAGATCTTGATCAATTCTTTCAACAATTATGGTGGGGAGATTGTCAATGCTATCACCAGTTGTTGAATGTTCATCGTTATCCCCAATATTTATCATTTTCCATGTTTGTGCTTGTGTTCGTTGGGTAGCTTGAGAGGCTTGGGCAACTTGGGTAGCTTGAGTAGCTTGGGTAGCTTGAGCAACTTGGGTAGCTTGAGCGGTGTGAGTAGCTTGAGGAGCCGCTTGATATTGTTGAAGTGCTTGTTGGGAGGCTTGATGTGCTTTTAGTGCAATGTTACAATATTGACTTATTGCACTTGGTTTTGGTGGTAGTGGTGGTGTATTTCAAATCATGTTGGATGTAGTGATGAGTGGTTGAGATATGCTTGGAGTGATCATGAGGGTTTGAGATGTGATGGGTGTGATAGGGATGGTTGGAATGATTGAAGTGATAGGGATGGTTGGAATGACCGAGATGATAGGTCCTTGGGAGACCATATTTTGATTTGTCAGGATTGATGTTGTCATTTGATTAGATACCATCTGTTGGTGCGATGTCGATGGTATATTCAAAGGATTTGATGTGATGTATTGATTGGTGTTAGGTGGATTGATTTGGATGGAGTAATTGGTGCTAGGTAAAGGGGGAAGCCCTAAACCAAGAAATGATATAGGTAATGGTGGTGGAGATTTCCATTGGCTCAATGATTCAACTATTTTGGTAAGTGTAGCAATGTTATCTCGCCAAGTTTGATCTTGATTTCGATCTTGACTCCCTTGATATAGTTGATTTGGAGTGTGTGCTTGTGTTTGATTTTGGACAATTTTTTGATTTGGGATGACACTCAGATTGGGCATGATAGGTTGAAATTGACCATTGTTCATGTTTGGAATATTCGTATGATTTGCAAATGTATCCATCCCAAAGTTTTCCGGATTCATGTTTTGAAAACTTGTACTTGGTACATTCTCATTTGGCATGTATGGATTTGGTGGGATGGCATTGTTCATTTGAAGGCTCATGCTTTGATTGTTCAATTGAAAAACTTGTAGGTTTGGATTTATATCTACCATCAGGAATTGTGTTCCAATCTTTGATTTGGGCATACTCACACTTGTTGTACCATTGGCATTTATCGATGGTAATGATCCTATGTATGGATTGTATAAGTGTGAGTTTTGATAATCAATCACATTGTAAGGCTTTGAAAGTTCAATTGATTTGGATTACCCATGATGCATGGATCAATTTTTTATTCCATGCTCTTCTTGTGTTTCGACCTTGTTGCAAAAGTGGCCTCTAAGGTTTTTAAGGACCAATGATGAGATGAAGGATGAAAAGGGGTGAATGATATGGGTGTCAAACTTTTTAGGAACTTTGGATCAATGCTAGACTTAGGGTTTGATTTTGATTGTTTGATTTGGATAATGAACTTGTAAACCTTAAGATGTTAGATGTGATCTTAGGATGAACTTGTTCAAAGGATTTCTAAGTCAATTAAATGTATGAGAAAAGATACATTCCCATACACTTAACTAAACAAGGTGATTTTGATTTTGATGATTTACCCAAGTCTAGAATGACGTTTCCAAAGCTCTAAAGTTGTTTGTGGGATGAATTTTGATAAGTGTTTGGGATGGGTGAAATGTTTGATTTTCTCCTAAATGAACCTAGTAAGGACTTGTTTACTAAATCAAGATAGTGAAGAACATGCCTTTTCTCTAAAAGTAATTCAAAATCAAAAGATCAATGTTTGCATGAAAACTATATGACTAAAAGACGCCAAGCACATATTTGGGGTCCAATTGATTTGATCTTTGCTTAATGGATTCTTTTTACCACAAAAACACTCTTGATTAGATTTTGAATCTAGATGTCTAATGTCTCAACTTTCCCCTTATCCCGCAAAGTGTATTATGCGAAAACCAAGGAAATTCGAGGCAAGAGTTACCTATTGTTGACCTTCGTAGGAGTAAATTGAGATGAAATCCAAATGCTTAGAAGCCTCTAAGGATACGAATCCCAAGAGAAAGCAATAACATGTGAATTTTTTCAAGGATATTTGCTTCTCCTGAAGGGTTTAAGATTTGATGCTCATGTTGAATGTTGGTTTTCAAATGTTTTCGATAAAAGCACTGTGTTTTCAAACCAAGAACAAGTACAACCCTATAGATGTGTAAGACAATATTTGTTGAATCCCCACTTGGACAAGTCTAGCTATGCTTATCTTTAGTGAATGGTTAGATGCTTGACCCCACTGGCTCCCCTCCACGACACACACTTATACGGGGCAGCCAAGCATCAACACCCATGAAACTCCTATGGCATGTTTTCCATTTCTACTAAAAGATCGTAAAAGTGTGGGGCGGCTTCAGAATGACCATTCTTGTACCAAAAAATAGATTAAAAGATTTTGGAAAATTCTAGCACATGGGTTTTAGTAAGGACTTTTCCGTTCATAGGAGTTCACCCATACGGCAAGAGTCCCCTTTCGGATCCATCTTATCGGAGTCAACCGCGTGATATTGGCATTTACTCCAATATCCACGTTTACATACCGGTTGGAAAATACTCTTGGCTTTAGAGTGTTCCAGTTGAGTCGTTCCCTTGGGTGAGTACTTTTTCCCCAAGGCAGGCCCTCTAAGATAAACAAAAGCTAATAAACCTATTCATAGTTCGATCAACCCTTGTTTAGAAATAAAGGGAGAACACATGCAATAAATTTATCCACACTCACACAAGATTTTGTTCAATTTTAAACCCAAAGATGAAGTATGGAGGTGATTGCTTTGTCTCAACCTAAAATCATGAAGAAGGCCTTTTGATTCTCAAGATCACTATGAAGCACGAGAGAAGCGCATACGTCCTTTTTCAATGAAGTTAGTTCAAGTAAGCTCTCAGAAAACAATGTATCACATGTTCATTTTAGATCCAACAAAGCAATAATGAATTCATTTTAAAGCACCAAAGGACAAATTAGAGTTGTCTTGTTCAATTGTTAACCAAAAAAACAAACTCTAGTAAGTTGCAGTCCTAATGTTCATTTTAAACCCTTTGCAACAAGAATTCAAAAGTTCTTTTTAAAGCCCAAATGAATTTAGTAGATCCTAAGCATTAAAAGGATGACAATTTTTCCTTAAGAAGAATAATGAATCCTCAAAAAGTGTTAAACAAACACTATAGTGTTTAAAAACACTTGTTACATTGGTGTGATAATGCTTTTTCTTTGACTTCCATGCTCCCTTATCCTTCAAAACCTACAATACAAGATCCAAGTGTTAGATTACATCAAGGAACAAAAAGATATGAAGGTTAGATAAATGATTAAGCATAAAAACCCTAAAAGTTAGATCAAGTTTCATTATGATTTGACATTAAATGAAAATTTGAAAATTTTAAATCTATCAAAATTTATAATAACCTACACCATTGGATAGCTTATGAAATTCTACCCCATTTCAAAAAAAAAAAAGCTTCGAAAAAGACCAAAAAATGACCAAGATGTGGCCATTTTCAGTTTGCATGAAAAATCAAAAAATCCCAGCGGCTCTGTTTGTGATGGCGGCACTGTTTGAGTTTCAAACAGCGACACTGGAGCCAAAAACAGTGATGCTAGAGCTCAAACAACAATGTTGGGGCCAAAAGCGGCACTGTTTAGAGTTTTAAGCGGTGCTATATGGCACTGCTAGACTGTCAGCAGCTTTGTTTGTTGTAAACGCATAAAAAAAATAGAAAAACATAGAATTTGATGAAAAACGTGATTTAAACTTTGATTTTCCCTCCCTTTAGCGCCATAATGTGAACCCCAATCAAATACCCACAAAAAAACATGAAAAAATACATTAGAATGTGAAATGCAAGCAAGAACAAGGATTCCCTATGAAATCCATTAACAAAACTCAAAATAGGAATGAAGAGAAGAAAATAATGAAAGAAGAAGAAAGTAAATTAAATCCTATTGAAAGAAATGCAAACTCTTGATCCCATGGAGGAATTGGTGCCAATTTGATGTGAAAATTGGCCCTTTCCCAATTCCAATGATGCAATGTTGATATGTGATGAAGAGTGATCCACATTGTTGATGCTTGATGTATGCTCCAAGATGAAAATCTGCATAAAACCTAACTATGCTTGGATGAAATTGATGATAAATTGCTATGGATTTGAGTAGAGTAAGTTTACTCAAATTGTGGATGATCAAATGAGGAGAGGAGATCTTCATTTATAGATGAAATTGAAGGATGAATGTCCAAATTTGAGCAATGTGGGACTAACATTCATCCAATGGCAAGATGCCACTTGTCATTATGTGAATGGAGGAAGCTTGAGCACATTTTGATCAATGTGCAAGTTTGAAATTTGAATTTGATGAGATGACATGTGAGAGGGAAGGGAATATAATAAATGTCACAAGGCTCAAGGCAAAGGACATATATTATAAAATTATTGCTTTGTTGAAAGGGACAAGTCCTTTTGGGGGGATATTTCAAATTTGAAGAATATTCCATCTTTGATGCCTTTTTGAATGAAAATAGATGATTTATAAATCAATTAAATTTATTTTCATGTGCAAGTTGCAAAATCTAGAGGATTTGAGTGTTTAGGATTAAATTAATCAGGATTTGATTAATTTAAAGGAGATTAGCTGATTTTGACTTTTGACTTAGATTTTTGGATTAATTTAAATAGAAAAGAGAGGAATAATGATTTAGATTTAATTAAATAAATATTTTGATTTATTTAACTAAAGAGGGATGATGTTGGATAAAGATTGATTTAATGACTTAGAGATTTAATTAAATAAAATGTATTATTTAATTAAGAGGGGGATTACAAAATTAATTAAATAAAATTGATTTATTTAATTAACAAGAGATGATGACTTAATTAGATAAATGATTATTTATTTAATTAAGGGATGAATAGTGATGATAAGCTGAAGAGGTGATTCAGGACGAAACAATGTTAGTTAATTAGGATCAAGTGCACAATGTCAATCAGTATATTTTGCGTGTCTACACCTTGAACAAAAAACAAAAACAGGTCTATAGAAATGATATTCATAATCATTTAGAATTGTAGTGCCTTATTGATTTTATCAAGAGGATAAATTTGATATGGTATGGGAGGCTAATATGATTCTCTCATTTTCTACCTCTTTATTGTTGGGATAAATCACCTAGTGGATGGCCTAAGGTTCCACTACCATAGAGTGAGCACACACATGTTATGGACAAACAGCCTAGACCTATTCCACATTGTGTTGGATAAAATGCCAAAGCTTGATCCTTGTTACAAACAAACAACCACATTACACATTGTGTTGGAAAAATTTCGCATTGTTGCATACTTAAGTTTCTTGAATGTCTACTTTAGTGTGAGCTTTTCATGGGGGAAAACTCTCACTAAAGTGGGGGACAATTGTAGCGTCAAAAAAGTAACCCTTTTTCATGCTTAGTTTGGGAATGAATAATTAATGATAAAATGGACTTAATTGTGCCTTGTTTAGGGTGTTGTAAAGTGTTTTCTTACACTTTCACACTAATCTAGGGATTTATTAATTAATTGACATTAATTAGAGCTTAATTGGATCCTTAAATTCAAATATGATCCTTATTTATTACATTTTCTGAAGGAAAAATCTTGAAACTCATTAATAATGTTGCATAACAATTGATTTTACAAAGTTTGAGTCCTAGGATAGTGACCTGGGACCAATTTTCCACTTGGTGAATGGGTCCTCACTATGTCTTAGGACCCCCTTTTTACAAGTTATTTCATAGGTCCCCGAAACTTGGTCCTAGTCAATTGTGCTAGGACCCATTCACCCAAGGTGGCGAATAGGTCCTCCTTAACCTAGGACACCCCATTTTGAACTTATTCTTGGTGGGATTTTAGTGATTTTAAATCCTAGATCTAATGTAGGCTTGTGTTATTTGAATTTGATGATTAAAGGTTAAGATATAAGTATAAATATAAGGCCAATTCACATAGATTCATATAAGCATTCAAGTATTCAAGAATTATAGAAAATTTATGATCAAGAGAGCACTTCAAGAGAAATTACAAGGCATTCAAGAGTAGATTATCAAGGTTTTATTGAAGCAATCAAAGGTCATATCGTCGTGTAAAAGGAATAGTACATCATGCATTTTGTTGAGCTTATGTGTTGATGTAGCATTGAAGATCCAATTCAAAAATTATTTCTCATTCATATTCAAGATCAAGATCTACATTCCTTATAGCCACTTCATGCTAGATTACTGATTTACATTACAATACTTTGTCCAAGCTATCATTATTCCCTAATAAACAAAAAAAATTATTCTCCTTTGATGTGTGATTGTAGGTTTTTAGGTTAAAGATCAAGTGGAGAACAAGATTGGAAAAAAAGTTGTCAAAGTTGTAAAGTTGCAAAAGTTGTCATCCGTCTTGCAATCTTGATCATGAAAAAGAGGCTACATAATTTATTTTTTACTTTTGGCAGTTGATCACCTGGGAGTTGGGAGTGCAGACATTGAAGAAAAAACTTAGAAATCACTTTTCTAGAACCCTAGCAAGGACCCATTCACCACTAGGAAAATGAGTCCTCCGTGAGCCCCAAAACAACTCTTTTTCAGCAAGGTACACATTATTTCAGCATCTTAAAACCTTACTGTTTTTATAATAGATAGGATTGATTTCTAATTGTTATTTATGCATTATATCCCTCATAATTGAGTGATACATACCCATAAGAAAAATTATGTTCATCCATTTGGTGAATCCCCATTTGGGTGAACCTCTTTTTCTATGTTTTAGCCAAATCCCTTGAAATGTATAGATCAGTCATATCTAATAGAGTGGTGAAAGAAATGAAGGCTAAAAAAAGGAAATGACACTTGCTAAAGGTAGGGAACTTGTAAGAAAGAAAGGAATACTCCTTTTTCTTGAGTGGGACCTAGCATATACTATTGCATTTGATACTATTAGAAGATAGAGTTCATAGGTATATGTATCTAATGAGGAGTCCTTAACTGCATTAAAGGTGTCAACTTTCAGTATAGAATGTGATGCATTGGCTATTTGGGATTTGGTCCCAAACACAAATAAACCTGAAATTGTAGAGCCTGTTGCTAATATAAGGGGAGGCCTCATAATAAAAAAAGGGTCTTAAATACATCGGTAGTAGATGCAACAAATTTTTCTATTAATTTGGCATACTTCACTAAAGCAATAGTGAAGTTATTGTAGGAGCAGTACGAAGCTGAAATAAAGAAATACAATGATTTATTAATTTCTTACAATAAAGTTAAAAAAAGTATAGTGGAGTTAGAGTTGTAGATTAAAAAGATGAAGAATCAACCACAGATGCAACCTATGCAACCAAGTGCTCCAATTTTTTCTTCTCCTCCTTCTCCTCCAATACAATCACCACCTCCTCCTTCTCTGGAAATGGTGGTATATAATGAGGAAAATAAAAGGATGTTGTGAGAAAAGAGAAAACTACTGATACTCCTACATAATCTGAGCAACCAAGGTTTTCCTCTCCTATGCCACCATATGCACTACCCTTTTCTCCCACTCACCTAGTCATTGGTTGGATTCAACACCCAGAGAATCCTCTCCTAAGAGGAGAAAAAATGAAAGAGCACAAGGACTTCTTGATTACCCCCTAGACTCAGATGATGAGGTTAGTGTGACCTCTGATAAAATAATGTGAAATATGCCATCACCTTCAAGGGTGGTAGAGTTTTTAGTACCACAGGGAAGGTTTACACAAGATTTGTTGATTGGATTGGAAAATGGAGATGATATTAGAGAAAAGGATAGCACTGAATTCATGGCTGATGATGCATTTTTTAAGATAGATGCATTCAATGAATATGTATGGAGAACTAGAAAAGATGAATATGAAAAGATGATGAGGGATGAATTAGAAAAATCCCTTGAACTGCCTAGATTAGTCATATCTGATAGAGTGGTGAAAGAAATGAAGGCTAAACAAAAGAAAATGAAACCTGTTGAAGGTAGGAAACTTGTAAGAATGAAAGGAATACTCCTTTTTCCTAAGTGGGACCTAGCACATGCTATTTTATTTGATACTATTAGGAGGAAAAGTTCATAGGTATATGCATTTGATGAGGAGGCCTTAACTGCGTTAAAGGTGTAAGCTTTTGATATAGAATTGTATGCATTGGCTATTTGGGCTTTGGCCTCAAACATAAATAAACCTAAAATTATAGAACCTACTGCTAATTTTAGGGGGGGGATGATAATAAAAAGGGTCTTAGATACATCATTAGTAGAGGCAACAACCTTTTTTGTTAATGTTGCACACTTTGAAACTAAAGTAACAATGGAGTCATTGTGGGAGTAGTGTGAGGTAGAAAGAAAGAAATACAATTATTTATTAATTTCTTACAATAAAGATAGGAAAAGGATAGTAGAGTTAGAGTTGTAGATTAAAATGATGAAGAATCAAATACATATGCAACCTATGCAACCAAATGCTCTAATTGTTTCTTCTCCTCCTTCTCCTCCAGTATAATCACCACCTCCTCCTATCCATTCATCTCCTCCTCCTTCTCTAGAAATGGTGGTATATAATGAGGAAAATGTACCATTATCATATCTTACACCTAGCACTTCAACAACACCAAAGAAACTAAGCAAAAAGGAATTAATTGAGCAATTGGAGACATATGAAGAATTGTTTGGTTTCTACAATGACAACATTTTTATTGTTTCTAATATTTTAGAACATTTTTTGGAAAAAGCAATAAAAAGAGTGAATAGTGTTCACTCTAACTATTCTTTAATGTTCAATTCAATAAGTATGTTTGAAAGGGATAGATCAATTGCTATTCCACTTATGCAAACATGGATTCCTAGACTTGGAGTATTAAAAAATATGGTGATTAGGTCAGCACATGATCATAATAAGCCACTATAGATTGCTCCAACTTACAAGATGGTAAAAGAGATTGTTGTTTGTTAAGAGTTGGTGGATCCATTGGAAAAGAGGATCAAGGAATTACTCAGGCAATTTGATGAGTGATCCTGGCCTCCTGGCAAACATTCTTAATAATGATGGAACTGTCAAGACTTATGAGAAATGGAGGGCTCATATGGATGTTGTTATTACTATAGAGGCCACCCTAATTTGTGAAGAGGGATATGTAAAAATAGCTATGTTGAAGGATAGCATGAACAATTTGTCAATCACCAATGCATTCTTAGAGTAGTTTGATAAGGATGAAAATGAGATAATGACAAAGTATGGTCCCTACATAATGAAGTTGTATGAGTTCATGGCCTTCAATTGGCCTATAGAAGAGGACTATTTAGCTTGGGATAAGAAATACAAAGACATTACTAATTTGGAAAGCTTCTAGTGATGATGTGGATACTTCTTTTGGTCTTCCGCATAGTCAACATTTCTAAAAGTCTTCAACAACACCAAAAGTAGTAGTTTTTTCCTTTGTGGACTTGGAGTTTTCTCCATATATGTAAACTCAGCTTTCTTGAGTGCACTTCAAGCAAAAATGAAGAGAAGAGGTAGCAAAGTACCTTTAAGGGAAAAAGGTTTCAAATGTACAAATATAATGGTTTTGCCCTAGGTATATTCCTTTATTTTGTAGTGTAGTTGAAAATTATCAAATGAATATGTGACAAGTGTCAATTGGCCTAAGGCTTGTTTTACTCCCTTATTTTTATAAAAGGGAATTCAGGGCCATTTGCACAAGGTTGTTGTTTGATTTTCAATGGAATTTGTAATGAAAGCAAAAGGATTAATTTTCAGTCTTCTTTTAGGTTGTAGAGGGGTGATCCCACAATAGTGGTTTACAATTTTTGGCCAATCTAGACACTGAAATTATTATTTTTAACTAAATCTTCACATTCAGGCACCTATAGCAGCTAAACCGTGAGGAATTTGAAGATGATGCAAACTAGAGTCTTGTCACAATTTGTCTATAGATTCTAAAAATAGTTTTTTCAAAATTTTTGAAATCGCATTGTACTTATTTTTCCATCTCCCACGAAAAATAGATTTTTGAAAACATTTTAAAAAAGTGATGCACACCATATAACGCATAACTTTTTCCATGAAGGATAAAATTCTAATTCTTTCAAATTTAGATTTGTAACTCTGATATCTGGTGCTTCCACTTGGTTAGATAGTTTTTTATTGAATATTTTTTCCTTAATCAAGTTTCGAAGTCAAACCAATTACAATTCAAACATACTTTTTTTGTATATATCGAAATTCAATTTTTTTTGTTGGATCAAGGACTTCAATATTTGGTGCACTCATATTTTTCATTTTTTTTTTTGATAATCCGCTATTTTTCCACATGTGTAGAACATAGAGCTTGATTTTCAGTGAAAAACCTATGTTTAAAAAAACTAAAAAAATAAATATATAATAAAACCAAAACATATTAAAATTATAGTCGTTGGATAGCTCGTTCTGAGGACTACCTAATTCTAGTTGGGTTTGTGAAGTCCCCTCCATTTTCATCCTCAACTCCAGCCTCAAGTTCCGCACTTCTAGGTTTTTTCTGCTGTCTCGTGGGATGAGGGATAGCAGCCAGACAAATCCCTAGGGGCTCTGGAGTGAACTCTCTAGGATTTATTCTGAACCTCTAGGGATTTGCTCGAACCCCTAGGGGTTTGAGCGAACCTCTAGGGGTTCGCTTGAACCCCTTTGCTATGCATTTTTTTTTGTCTTTTTGGCAGTTAAAATTCAAAGGGGTTTAGTCAAACCAGTAGGTTTGTATGAACCCCCAAAATCACTTTGTTTGCTTTGGGGTCATTTTTTGTGAGTTTTCTTTCCTCACTTGAATTGTAAACCACTATTGTGGCTTCACCCAGAGTTTGTAATTTCTAGAAGTTTTAATGTTGTATGATATTACTAGCATAATTTGAATAGAATAGCAAAGTTTTGAAGCCATTTCTCTCCATTGTATTATTTGCAGAGTTTCAATGAAAATGATCAAAGATCTTTCATATAGTCTCCATTGTATTTCCAGTGGTGTGTGCTCTTTATTAAGGCTCTAATTAAAACAATTGGTTAAATCACCTTAATAGAAACATAGATTTGTGCAATTGATGCTTGGATTT
>VDFB02171010.1:0-20217 GCA_007258455.2 Sequoia sempervirens | reverse complement strand
AAAGATACAAGCTCAGGAGTCCAAATGAAAGCATTGAATTCAAATAGCTATAATTTGTACCCACAACAAAATATGGAAAAATAATTTGCACAAATGCGAAGTACATGGAATCAACTATCCAGTGATATCTTGTTTGCAAAAATTCGATATCCTGGCAAAAAATTATGCTACATAGAAAAAAATTGCCCAATCTAGGGGTGCAGGCTAAATAGGTGCAAAAATCAAACACCTAGGGAAAAAAAATTGGCCCCTGGGCACCAATATGACCTCAAGGCTAGCAGATTGCAAAAAAATATCGCGCTGCAAGCTGGGCAGTGGTGGGGCTAAAATTGGGTGGTGTCGAGGCGGTACTGCTAATGGCTCCTCCACTATCTGTCGGTTACCGACAAGTAGAAAAGTCCATCGTTATGTATGGTGAAGGGTGGTGTGACAGTTAATGATGGGAAAGGAAGGAATTTGGCTAACAAAAATGTCAACTCAATAGACGGTAATGAGTGGTGAGTATGCCAGTAGACTGCGAATACAAAACCTGACAGACTCTGATACCATGTTGGAAATATGAACTATAACCCAGATGAAGTTGCACATACTTCAAAGGATCACCAAGAAGAATACCATCCACATGAACAAGAAAGTAGTGCACTATGAACAAGAAGAGAACTTGATCAAATGTTGATCTATGATGAATTGATCTAGAATGATTTACAAATGTACAAGAGCCTTCCTTATATAGGCAAAGATGAAGGTAGTTGGATAACCACCTTAGTTACAATCATCAAATGGCTAATGCATAATTTTAAATGCATAAGAGAAATATTAAATGCCTAGATAACTACATGCCTATTAATGAGATATGGTCCCATTAAATACTACTTTCTAGAATGCCACCTAGGAAACTAACTTCTAAGTAAACTTATTAATGATGTGAATAGGTCCAACTAATTTATCTACTTGGGAAATAACCCCATTCACACCAACATTTCCTTTATACATATTTTAAAATTAGTAAAATCAGTTCCAACATTTAAAGCCATGAACAAGCATTCATCATTGTCTCATCAGGATAGTCTGATTGGTCATCATTAGATACACCATTGTCTCTTTCAACATAATAACTTTTCTTGAAATTATTTTGTTTATGATCCTTATGTTTGTCATTTGAAGCTCTTTGATTGGAAATTTAGAAGCATAATGACCTATCTTTCAAGAATTGAAATACTTAAAGGATAACTTACCTCTATATTTTCGAGTGCCCTTTTTCAATCTACTTACAAAATTTTCTTTCACCTCATCAAGATCATTCAGATCTAATTCATCATTCTTCTCTACCTTGTAGACTTTAAAAGCAGTTTCTTTCTTTGTAGCATCTTGACCAAACTCTCTTAATTCATAATAAATTAAAGCACCAAACATCCGATCTCTAGAATAATTATCCAAATTTTGAGCTTCCTCATAGTAGAAACATTAGAACTATAAGCTTTAGGAAGAGAACTTCTTAATACCATTTTCATAACTTCACTTTCTTCTAGCTTGCCACCAAGACCATTTATGGCATTGACAACTTCATCCACTTTGAGAATGTAGGTAGTAATATCTTCATCTTTAGACATCATTATAGTTTCAAATTCGGCTTTGTAGTTCTGCATATTCACTTTCTTGACCTTGTCATCTCCTTTATAAATACTCTCCAACTTTTTCTAGATCTCTTTTGCAGTTTTCAAACTTACTACCTTTCTAAGTTCAAAATAAAAAAATACCACTCAATATAGTATTCCTCTCTTTTCCATTGTTCTCATATTCCTTGATCTCATCATCACTTGTTGGACTAGCAATAGGCATAGTGCATCATCTTTCAACTAACTACCACACTAGTGTAGGGGCACCCTTGGTTTCAGGTTCCCCCTTGGTTTCATGTAATGAAGTTTTGGTTTTTGTCATGTGTGTGTTGATTTCATGTTAATAAGGTCTTTTTAGGCCATTGCAAGTCATTTGGAGTCATGTTTTGGTTTTTAGTTGCAAGGTAGGGGAAAAGTGTAAAAGTTGTCAAATTGCAAAAAAAGTTGTCAAGCAACTTTTGCAAAAATGTGAAAATGGTGTTTTGTTAAATCACTAACCAAAATATGGTTAGAAACAGTTGAAACATTCTTGTACAAACTTAAATATGCCTTGTATCCTCGAAGAGAGGGGTTGGATGAATATTTTGAAGAAGAAGTTTCATTCTTGCACGTTTATTTTGTGGTTTCCTTGCATTTCTCTAAATTTTGTCATGTTGTACAGATAGTAGATTTACTTTATGGTTTGAATATTTTTTGTATGATGTGAAGGGAAATCTTACCTTTAATATAATTTTTATTTGATCAAGATTCATTGAGTTTGGAGGGAGATATCATCATTTTAGTGAAACTTGCTAGAAACCCTACCTAAGGTTCCAAGGAACACAAAAAATGCATTTTCTCAAGTTTCCTCTATGAGTAGACAAAGAAACCTTGTAATTAATTATGTTTTGATGTATTATATCACCTTACAAGGTTTGGAGTCTTGGTTTGCATGTGTGAGAGAGAACCAAAGGACAATATGTTGCATTTTGGCCTTGTTTGCAGTAAAAAACCCTCATTGTGATTGATTGGACAAACTTTGGCACTAAATCATTGGATTGTGTTTGATGAATGTTGTGAAAAGTGAAAGGTTGATTTTTACACCATTGAGACCCATTGGATTGCAATTCCCATCACAAGTTGATGTTTGTACATTGTTGCATATGACAATTGACTGCCCTTGTGAATGTTGTCACCATTGAACTTATGTCCAAACCTTGAGAAGTTGTCAAACCATCTTGAAAGGTTTGTAACATCATTGCCTCATCATCATATGCTATTCCACACTGCTGCAATGTCCTCCATCATTGAAAGGCCATAATGCCAAATGGCCAAAAATGGAAAAGTGTAGAAAATGCCTCTACCATTGTTGCTCATGAAACCATTAGAAGTTGTATGAAGAATAATTTGTGTTGTTGAAACTACCCTTGCTCTACATCATAGACACCAAATAAGAGAAACTAGAAAGGACTCCATCCTGCATTTCCACTAAGCATAATTTTTTCCATCAAATATAGGATTTTTTAT
The DNA here is from genome assembly GCA_007258455.2 of Sequoia sempervirens. Taxonomy (NCBI): domain Eukaryota; kingdom Viridiplantae; phylum Streptophyta; class Pinopsida; order Cupressales; family Cupressaceae; genus Sequoia; species Sequoia sempervirens. The sequence continues at coordinate 17,095 of VDFB02171010.1, read as the reverse complement.
ACCCTTCCTATGCACCATCTGGATCTACCTCAAATGGTTAAGCTTTATCCAAGGAACCAAAACTTTGATACCAATTGTTAGATGCATAGGACAATTGAAAGGAGGGGTGAATTGGTTGTACATTAAAACATTTAATCACTCATTAACTTTCAAACCCTTATCAAACTTTAAACCCTCATTAAGCATTAGTAGAATGTAGACATGTGAAACAACAATGTAAACATAACCATACACAAGAGAACACCAAATTTAAATGGAAAACCCCAAGTAGGGAAAAACCATGGTGATGATTAACTCACATATATAAGAATAACAACACTAAATACAATTAGGCTCACTTCCCAAAAAAGAAGAAAGGCTCACTGCCAAGAAGAAAGAAGAATAGGAGAAACTATTATAGAGAGATTCACTATCTCAAAGCAATAGGAAAATCCACCACTAAACTTTGCATCATCCATAGCCTTTAGACTCATTGTCTCTAACAACTTCAAGCACATTGAAAATGTAGACACCTTCTCCTCAACGCATCGAGAGTCATAAGAATATTTTGCAACACTGCCACAACCACCCAAAACAAATATTACTTTCATCATGCCCACTAGGATGAACTACCACTAAACTCCAACATAAGAACTGAACTTGTGGAGAAATTCAACACGAAACAAATATAAGGGAGGATAAATATAGATAATTTAAGCATGATCTAAAATCTACAAGACAAGAAATCTATAGAGCAATTTTGTTTCTCCCAAACAACCTTCTACACAAAAAGATAAACTTTCAAACACAATTTTCACAGCAAAACAATCCATAACCTATAACTTTAGATAGAACACAGGTTCTAAACACCTTCGATCATCATATTCAAACTACACAGGAATATCTTCAACCATGAAGAAATACAACACACAATACTAGACACACCTCTATCATAGTGCACACTCTTTTATTTAAATTTTCCAAAAATACTTGGAAACCAAGTGAACTTACTGCAATTACAACACTAGCACAACACTATAACACCTTCTCATCATCACTGCAACAACTGGAACACTTATCCATCACAAACATACAAGACATCAATGACAACACTAATGGCAACACCACAACACCTCTTATCAAACCACAGTGCATCCATACTAGAACTAGAACTAGACAACACCAACAATCTCCATACTCTTGACATCAATGACCAACTGTTTCACATCAATGACAACACTAGCAGTATAATTGCAATATTTTCACCAAAAAAATGACTTTTCATTTTTCATGTGGTTTATTATCCACTCTTGGGTGCTTGCTCCACCTCCCTTCGTGTCAACCAAAAGATGATGCTTTTTGTCTGCAGTCATGGAAGGGGACATGTCTTGTAGTAACATGACAAAGGGTATTTTTCCTTCTTTTATCCTTCTTTTATCTCTCCATTCTAGGATTTGCAGGAAATGGATCCTCTTTCAAAGGGTTTATAATGGACAGTGGATGACATCATACAATACACCTGCAAACATGTGTCTATTGACAAAAGAAAATTAAAGGGTTTGGATATATGGAATGGGTAAGGTCTTTTATGACCTTATTGGCACTATGACCCATTTCCCTTTTGTTGTTGTTTAAATTTCTCTATGGAGTGGCTTTGTTGTTTAAATTTCTCTCTAATATTTCTTTGCCATATTCTCATCTTGCTTTATTTTGAAGGGTTTTCAATAATTTTTTCTTGATAAAGCACATGCCTTAATCAATGTATGAGGGTTTGATGTTAAGGTCACCATTATGGTCATGCATGTGAGGGTTTCATTCCTATTATTTATTAGAGTTTCTTTGGGGTTTGTAGTTTTTAGTTTATAAGTGTTACATCCAAGTTAATGATTGAATTTGATGTTCGAATTCCTTCAACACCCTTGTCTTTGAGTTTTTACATTCATATGCTATAGGTCTAGATGCCCTTTTTGAGTCTACATTCATATGTTGCTACTTTGGATGCTAGTTCATTGAATTTCCCTTTTTTGTGTTGTTTTTAGATGTAATGTCTATTAGAGAGTTCCATGCAAATAGAGGATTTTGGAAGAATAGAGCAGCTAGAAAATTAATAATGTTTCAATTAATTTCTTATTGCTCACTTATTTTTTCTGTTAGAACTACCAATAATTATAGGTTTTAGTCTAAGAGTATTTGTGTGTTGCTTGGGCTACTAATAAGATATTTTATGAGGAGGATTCTTTATGAGTTATATGCTGCTAAAAAATTTAAAGTTGTGTTGGCTATCAATGTTGTATGTGAATGAGATTTAAGGCTATTCTTACCTAATGTGATTATTTATGGACTGTAACATGGGCCTTGGGTGGCCTTTCTAGCCTTTTGATGCATCCCTCACATGTATTTTCTTAGCTATACCTCTATAGTCATGACTTTTTGTGTCTTTCCTATATAACAATCATCTATTATGGTGGTTAACTAGAAGTGTTAGTCATAGAAGTTAAATCCTCAAAGTTCATTTATATAAATATAGATATCAAGTACATCTTCCAATCAATACTATCTTATTTTTTTGCTAAGTAATAATGATCCTCATTGCACAAACCTCAGTGAGGGAAGGGGAAAATAGATAAACTTAATGACATCTTTTTCAATATTACTTATTCTATATATGAATAACCATAATACATTGGACTGATGTAATATATATGTTATCTTAGTGTTGGAGGGATGAGGGCTGATCTAGGGTTGAGCTAGTAGAAATGTCTATTTTATACTCAAAATTTAGACCATCTTCTCCTCTGTGTACTTGATCAAGTCTAACTGAAATGATAAGTATGCTCTATCATTATAGCTGTTATAAACTAATGTTAAAATGAGATGCAAAGACTAAACCTTATCAATTTTATGATCTACTTAAATAATGTCATGCTAGTTTAGTTTCAAATATATCATACTCTAGGCATATGCAAGTTATATGATTCTTCTATCCTCTACCATTGTCTACAAGAGATTCCCTCTACCAACCTATGTACCATTCTAAAGGTTTCATGATTAAAATGACTATCATGTCCCTATTGTTAAACCAGCCCTAGTAAGTAATAGGGCAGTTCTGGATGAAGCAAGTCATAGGACTTTGGTTTTCCTTCTCATTATAACAGAATTTTTCCACTTGTAGAACCAAGCTAAATGTAAGAGTCACCCCATCTTCAAGTAACACAACAAAGGTATTATTCCTTTAATTATCTGAATATTGTTGTAAATGTTTATTAAGCATACTATTTATATCTTTTAGGATTTTGTATCCACCAAGAAGGTATGAAAAGAGGAATTTTCAATTGATCAAATTAGATTCTACTATTATAATTAACTTTATGTCCTATTGTGAAGAAATTACACCTCAAATTAGAATTGTACAATGAAATATGTAATTGTTTCACTAAGAATCTTTCTTGTTGGCTGCATGTTGAGTTATTATGGAGTTAGTAGCCCACTCTATGCTGCTATTAGTGAAGCTGCAAATGCACAAAATTATTATGTTGTTAGGAATGTCAAAAGAAAAAATTAGGTAGTAACTAAGGAATTTATTACAATGCGTTTCCCTTTCCTACGAAGTGTAGCTAAGTAGTCATTACAGTGGGTTTCCCTGTCCTACGAAGTGTTCAAATCATCAAATATAATTGGACATCCAAATTGGTGATTTTCTTTCAAGACAGGTGCAAGTCACTAATTGTTTAATTAGACCGACTGAAAGGTTACATAATTGATATATGGCAGATTGGTTGGTTATATATACAAATTTCTATTAGGAGTAAAGATCTTTTGCCAAATTTACGATTTTCTGTAATATTTGGGACTTAGGCCAAATATGTACAGGTGTCAAATCTAAGATCTCTATTTTACAGAATTTACGGTTTGTGGTTTATTTGTTTAGGCAGAATGTTTATCAGCAAGAATGTTTGACATCTGATTTTGTGTCGGGCAATATACGTAGTAGGGGCAATATACGTAGTAGTGGCACTAAGTTATTTACTGATTTCAATGGAATTATTTCATTATAGAGCTTTGATAGTAATGTCTATGGTAGTAAGGGGACTCCTGGGTAATTCACTTGGTGAAAACTATATCTTGAAACCATAAAAATACTACTGGTTTGTCATTTTTAAGAGGTCTATGTGGTGGAAAATGGCATTGATATGTTTCGAGAAAATTTAATTGGCAATGATGTCAGCCAGAAAAATCAACACATTGTATATTAGAAACAAAATAGAAGTTGATCTTGCTAGTTCAATTTTTGTTTAAACTTTTCTTCAATTAATATCTACTTCCCACTGTTACGTTGGGGTCTATTGAACATTTACATGGTAAAATCCATGGTTGTTTTATTCTGGTATATTAAGATTCATGACAGATAAGCAATAAAGTTATGCTTTCTATGCATTAAAACATCCATCTACCAGTTACAAAGAAATAAGCACCATGAATACTTGCATGTGCTACCTAGGAGATGTACACATGTAGGCATTATGTATATATGTTCTGTTCATTTAATGTACATTAGTTATGGTGTACTTACTAAAAGACTCGTAACAGAATTTGATCCATATAGATATTATTCATTTCACTAACATAATTTGGTCGTACCATAAGGCTAATCTTGTTTTAACAGCTAAAAAGAAAGGGAAGGCACAAAAGATTGGACAGTTCATTATGACCGTTGAGACACCCAATATAGGTAATCTGCATTGAGTGCGTGATCCTTTGATCATTGAAAGTTATGCCTAATCCAAACATCTTCATCCCTCCCTCTTCCAGAATTTTTTATTTAATTCCAAACTAGCCAATAAATCCCATTAGTGGTAGCAATTTGACAAACAAATGTTGTGCTCCTATTTTGTTCTTGAATACTTTTAATCCTTAGCTCCTATTTCTATCCATTATTTTGATGAGCTAGCTAGCACTTTCTTACAACCCTTATATGCCAATATGGTTTTAGAATCAACTAACAAGTTTGACTAAATGTTTCTAAAGAGTCTACTAATGACAATAGAATTAGCTTTCAATATTTATGTGGTAAAATTTGTGTGTTCATGTAAAAAATATTGAACTTTAACTAGTTGAATCTAATGGTTGGAATTATGGGGCCTCCCTCACTTCCTCCAATCATTCAAGATGTCAAAAGAACAATACATTTCAACAAGGAAATGACAAGAAAGAATCTAAATCTGGTTCCAATCAAATGTCTACCACATCTAATTTTGTATCATTCAAACATTAAGGGCCTAAAATTTACAAAGCTTAGCAAACCATTGGGTAATGTTCTTCAAACTTTCATAATAATTTGGTTAGCCTTAATTACATCAATCTATTGGATTCCTCTAGAGGATTAACTAAGAGTTAAATAATGAATAATTCTTCTACAATTTTTATAGAGTTAACGAAAACCATACACATACTTGTATGGTATTCAAGCATAAAATCATAGGTCTCATTGATAGTAATGTGATTCGTGTTAGTGGTGTGAATGATGGGGGAAATTGTTTGGCTTCTCACTAAAATAAAATTTAAAATTTATGCTAATATTTTTCCATTGTATACACATTCTAACAATATTGAGCACTAATAGGTATTCAATCATCCTACTAATTCTATGATGTACACACATATGAATAAAGACCCTATAGATAGAAAGAATGTTTGTCCCTCTTCCCACACTTGTACAAAAACATTTATAGCTATTACTCATAAAATTTCACCTTATGCTATGTACCTTCAATTATTTCATTTTATGAGGATATCCAAAACTACAATTATTGTGGTCCACTTTATGGTCATGGTTTTCTTCACGGTCAATAATGTGAAGGTATTCACATTGATCTAGGCAATTAGTATAACATATGCATAAAAGAATTTCATATAATTAAAAATTTAGCATCAGATAATTATACACATTTATGTTTTGCTCTAAACATAACCAATGACATTCTTGTGGACATTTTGGGGAGTAATATCTTTTCTCTTTACATGGGGCTTAAGGGGGTAGATGAATTTTTCCATATCATTCCTTCATTGGCTATATTTTGAATTTTACTTAGAAGATCTTAATTACAATAATTAAACAAGATACCCTTTATGATGCATCAATGCCTAAAATATGTTTGTCAAGAGAAAATTGTGAAAGTGATGAGAGATACATATGTACCTATTTTCAAATCAATTACTTCAAACTTGAAAATTATGTTGTCACTCTCAAGAATGTTATGACTGCAAAGGTAAGGAACATCAAATAGAAGCTCCTCACGAAACCAAAGATAGAATTCATTAATTATAGCAAATGTGTGTGTAACAAAAGAATCAAGAAAAAGTTAATAAGGAAAATAAAGAGAAAATGAAACCCTCTTCATTACCTCCTAATACTCCTCTAGAACAAAAACTAACTTATAAATCATGTCCTCCACCAATAAAGAAAGTATAACATTATATCATTCCTTTATATGTACCAAAGAAAAGATGATTTCCTCCTTATGCTCCAAAGATGAATAAGAAAGAAACTTTCAACAATCTCATTGTCACCTCTTTTAAAGGTGTTACTTCCATATGAGTTCCAAAGAAAAAATAGAATATTGAAAAAGAACAAGTGAATCTGACTCCACAAGTACAATAGAAATATTACAAAGGGTCTTTCTCCTATTCTACATAAATCAAGCACATTCAAAGACATCATATCATGCTAAAATTAAAAACATTAAAGGTGGTTGTGAACCACATAAATAAGACGAGAACAATCTAGATTAGATGATTATAATCCATCTAATATTATTAGTTGAGATTTGGAGCTTTGTTCTCTACATACATGTCTATATACTTTACATTAATTTGATGGTGTTTGGACTAGTTGGGAGGTATAGCTTTTGGCATTTTCCACTACCCTACTATATTGATAAAAAGTTCTATGCTTTTCTATATGATTGCAATTATAATGATTGCATTTAGAATTTTGTATCACATATTACTAACATAATCATTCTCATGATGATTTCAATACTTCCAAGATATCCCACATGATTCAAATGATTATGATTTCATTTTGTAGTCAAGTCATTTCACAAGTGAAAAATATGTTGGACACCCTCAAGGACATTTATTATGATTGTAAGAGTAAGAGACATTAAATAGTTGTTTCTTATGAATACAAAGATATAATGTATTAAGTATACCAAATAAATCTATGACAAAGAACAAATAAAAAGTTAATATAAAGGAAAAATAAGGAGCATGTGAAGCCCTTTACATTGCCCCCTAATACTTCTAAGCACAAAAGCCAACTTATAACCCTTGTTCTCTACCAATAAAGCAAGAAAAGATAATTCTATTCCTCTGTATATATGAAAACAAGGAAAATTTCATATTTATGCTCTAGCTCTAAAGAAGAATAAGGAAGCAAATTTAAACAATCCCAATGCCACCTTATTTGAAGATACTACTTCCACATGGGTTTCAAAGAAAAATCAAACTATTCCAAAAGAATAAGTGGATCCCACTCCACAATAAAATACCATGATTACAAAAGGTTTATTTGCTATTCTACATACATCAAGCAAATTCAATGACATATTATATCATGATGAAATTGAAAATATATAAGTGATTAAAAACCATTGAAAATGTATGGGTAGAAACCTTGAGAGAATGAAATAATTTAAGATCATGAAGCGATCTTAGAAATTTAAATAATTTGATGAACCTACAAACTTGACAAATAAAAGCTAAGGAATAGAGGATTCATAAACCATATAAGTATTAATATAGGTTGGTTACCAAAGGTTACTAATTTAATGATATTTGTGTGTAAGAAGGGTGTTGATCACTCAAAAGATTTAAGTATGAAAGAAAGAGAATGAAGGATCTAGTGAAGCCTCTATTGAGGTATGTACTTGGGTAGAATCCCATAATCAAGAAGTTGTATGATGAAATCCAATAGTTCTTATAGTTTTGAATCTAGTAGATCAATTCCCATGAGTTTTTATACTTTGTGTGTTGTTCTAAAACACATTAGCTAACAAAAGGATGTATTTGTGATTAGTACCCTAGGTCTTGCATGGTAAGAAGAAGAACTAAGAAATAATTAATTTCATTGAAGGCCTCATTATGTTGTATAACCACTCATTAAGGGAGACTAGACATACATGGTCACTCTTGCAGTCAATATTGATAAGCTTAGTAAATTTATAGATGTTGAATGATGGCCATTATATGAGTGTAGAATGATGGTAATGTTAGTTATAGCTAGGTGGTGTTGGCTTGCTTAGGTGTTTCAACTATTAACTTGTGCTTTTCCCCATTGGACTTGTTGTAGTTCTTTATATATGTAAATGTAAGTCTAGTTAATTCAATATATAAGATCTTGTGGAAGGAATTCAACTAGCTCAAGTCTAGTGGATCCTATGTGTGATAGCCAACTCTCTATAATGTATGAAATGAATAAGGCATATAACTAATTAAATACTTGATAAGAATTTGATGTAAAGACTAATAGATGGCCAAGTCTATATACCTTGTCATCATTCCATGAAACGATATGCTTTGTTGTGATGTTGTCCAAGTGGAAAAATAGACTATATGATTAGATTATCCCTAGAATTTTAGCAACCTTGATCTTATAGTGGGAAAAATTAAGTGAAATCTAATCCCTTATATAAATGATTGAATTAAAGGTTGGTCACAACTTATACACTATATGCATTATTCATAGTAGACTCATAGGTTGAACCTATTAAATTTTTATAGGCACATGGGGTACTAAGCATTGAAACTAATACTAATAGGACCTAGAGATTGTCACATGGTCATTTGATGGAAAATTGAAAAATCGATGATCTTTATATTCTTGTATAAAATTTGGTACTATTGTCTTGCAAGCTAACAATATTAAGTTTAGTAGCTAGATAATATGGACCTTAAGTTGAGTTTGGATCCTTAGTGCTTACATGTAATTAAGTTGTGTTTTACTTTCAAACGAATTCCAAGTATTTTAACATTGATTTATGAATGGATAATAAGCATCCCACTCCATGTACAATACTTGAAATTCAATTAGAGTTGCATCATCCCTTGGAGGATTAACAACCTTTTTAAAATTATTTTACTAGGATTTTATAATGCTAGTTGTATATTGAAGGGAATCCTTATCATTAGTGTCCTAAGACTTCATTGCAATGTCATTGTGTCTGTGTGTGGGTAGTGTGTAATGTCACATAGTCAAAGAATGGACTTAGATCCTTCATATTCTTTTCTAATTTAGTACTGAGATTAAAGATATCAATCATTAATGTGTAAATTAAAAGTTCAGGAAACCCATCAAAGCCTCGTTGTTAAGGGACAAAGCCTAAGTCATGTTTAGGTTTGAAGATCTTCTTCATGAGCTTATTTCTTGAGTTTATATTTTAAGTGCTTAGTTCCTTCCTCATCTACTCACAATAATTCCTTTATTTTTTACTCTCTCATTGTTCAACACTTTTCTTATAACAAAATGCACACCCCACCTACACAATAACCAACACTCGAGGACATCCACACTACCTTTTACCCATCCTCAAATTTTATGGAGGATAGAAATCTCTTAGTAGCAAACTTTAGTCATTGCCATGTGATGCTTTCACCTCTCCACAAACTAAACATCAGGTTCTAAGATCAAATTTGATACAACTGTAATGCAAGGTCCCAAGTGACAATATACCCAGTCATATAACAAAGAAACTCAATGAAAAACACACTCACAACAAGAAAGAAGGTAGTCATATACTAAATAATACATTTAAAACTTTAATCCAAAGTAACATAAAACTAAAATAAATATCAATCTACACTTAAATGCTATAAACTTGAATACAAATGAAAACTAGAAGATAAAGTAGAGCGGCATCTGCAAAATAAAAATAGCAAATGAACTTAAAAAGATGTTATTGTAAAGGTTAAGGGAAAAAAAAAAGTGAAATATCTCTATTTGAATGATGTAGAGTAATGATCTAAATTATTATTTTTTCTATTTAAATTTGTGGGACTACTACTTTGCATACACGTCTAGCAGGGCAATTACAGCTACAACATCTGACAAAATTCCTCTCCGTGATGGCTGTCCATACCCTGTTCCAAAGCTCCCATTTTCACACAGGCTGGGAGGATACTGGTAAAAGTTGCGGAGTCTGGTTTTACACCTGCCAATCGCATTTGGATGAAAGATTCTAAATCCTTTTTTAAAGACGTATTTCGTGCATATCTTGCAATCAAATCATTCCATGAGTCCACATTTCTTTGAGGCATTCGGTCAAATAGTTCATGTGCCTTGTCTATGCTTCCACATTTTGCATAAATGTGTACCGAGCATTTCCAACTGTAATATGTGACAATAATTCCCCTTCTGTTCTGATTTGATGGATGCCCATAATAGTTTCGAAGCTTTCACTATCGCTGCTGCAGCAACCATTTGTTTAAAACAATTAGGGAGTTTGAATGTTTTATGCGGTCAAATGCTTTCACGGGATGTCGCGCGGGAATAATTTGAATTCGAAGTTAACGGCGTCGGAAACGGACGCTGGTGAGGGGGACGGATGCTAACAATGGAAAGGGGCCCACATCTGCCACTCCAAGCCAGCTTAGAGTGTGCGGTTAAGCACCACAATCATTGGGCATGGAAGACCAAGCATTGCTCGAGAAAAAAGTCTCTTCTAGAAATTAGAAAGTAAAGAAAGGAAATATATTTGTATGTTGTAATATTGACTTAGATATCATTAGTTGATGATGATATCATCGTTATTGCATTTTTATTGGTCAAGAGGTGATGGGTTGAGGTGATGGGTTGGATTGATAGAGGAGATTTTAAATTTTTGTTTCATTCTAATGAGGAGCTTCATATATGCATATTTATTTTGCAGGTACAAGAGATTGAGTGGTTGAAATCTAGAGTCTAGGTATTTACTCCTTAGAATTAATGAGATGTGGAATGAGTGACACTTCAACTTATTTATTGAGCATCAACCAGGTACTGATTTGACCATTTTTTCCATGTGTTGGACAAATATATTGTAAAATTATACAAATTGAAATATAATTATCTTATATTAGTTTTCTTATATTTCTAAAAATAACTTGAAGTTATTATGAATGACATCTTAGTTGGTTTCATATTTAATATGTAATGAATGACAAATATTTATTATTTTAATATTGTTTAATGAATTATTATATAAATTTTAATAATTTAATGATATTTATATATAGTAAACTTAAAATTATTAATAATAAATTTTCTGTTATTCACACAAAAAAATATATAAGAATTAATATTTTAATGTCCAATCATTAATGAAAAATATGACAAAAACCCTCACAACTATTGAAACATCTGTGTCCTCTCCCCTAGGTCCTCACATGTTTTTGTCGCTGAAACTGTGAGCGGATTGAATTCCTTTGTTAAAGCGCACCGAACGGCTATCTTGTCGTCCTACCCTGCTCCTTAAATCTGCAAATACCATGCTACGATGGTCATGCCGGTGAACAACTCTTTTTTTTCCGCCAAGCCTCTCATTACTGAGAAGATGGGATCAGGAGAGAAAAGAGTCCAGTGAAAAAACTTGCAGACAGAAAGAAAACGGGCGCAACATTTTGTAAAAGGCGAGAAGAGGACAGAATCTCTCCGTGCTGTGGGATGCCCAAGTGAGCGTCACAAGCTCTCTCATTTCACCACCCTCAGAAATTGGTGGCGTGAAGAAGAAAAAGTTCCCTCTTGGGCGTCGCACAGCACGGAGAGCTCCATGATCGTCTTTTACAAAATGTTACCACCCTATTATTTTTTCGCTCTATTTCCATCTATTGGATCCGCAGTCTGTGGCCATTCAACATCTGGCGTGACACTGGTTGTTAAGCTGGTTTAATGTTTTTTTTAATCGCTGCTTCTAATGGGTTTTTTTAGCCAATTTTATATATTTTCATGATTTTTATGTTTTTGTTTGGACAAATACTATTGATAGAATATATTTTTCTTTTGTATTCGTTATAGAGGATAACCAGAGAGGAACGTAGCGTTAGAAGTAATGGAAGCCGTCCAATATGCTCTGGTTCCTCCATCGATCTATTGTCAAGACATGTGGAAGAGGCCGAGAGAGAAGACGAAGATGTGTTGGAAAGTGGCAAAAGCGCGTGAAAAACTCTACGAAAGATGAAAAGGGAGAACAGTGTTTCAAAGGTGCCAACGGAAGTAGAATGGGATTTGTTCAAATTTTGTTTAATCATGGGATCTGGGTTAAGGTATTTTGGTCTGTCATCATCACCGCACTCAACTGGCAACATTCCAACTACAAAAGTTGTCAAGTGTTTTTTTTCCTTGTCAAATTCGATTATCTTTTCTATATGCAATATGTACTAGTACTTGTATTTAAAGGAGGTTCAAGAATTATGTTGATAGAAAATTATATGTGTGTTAATATGTTGAGAGAGTGTGTGGTTGTGGATGGATGCACTGCAAATTCTAGTTGCATGTGGCTGGATTAAACAATTAATAATACGTGTTAAATAATGGAATTAAATAAACCTAGACAAATCTGAATTTTTTCTTAAAGAAATTAAGTATTAGCTGATTATGAAATATTTGCATACAGATTTAAAACATAACGCAATACAAATGAAAAAAGAAAGTTGCCATCAAATTGGCAAAAATATTGCAAATAGAAATAGAAAGAGAATGTTCTCATCCAGTTGTCAAATCAATATTTATCTGGCTTTTATGTGAGAAGTGAGATTTTGGAGGATTTTAACTGATGTTTTGGGGGCTTTTACCATTACAGGCAGTTGTTTTACCATTAAACACTAGCTGAAACTTGTTTCTGATGACTCAATAGTGGTTTGCAAATGTGAGACTTGTTTAAGGCTCAAATATCGCACTATGTAGCCTATTACCATATTAATTGTAATTTGTTTTTTAAAGTCATTGGTTGTCTTAAAGTTTTATTTTTAGTGAATAAAATTTAGTTAGTCTCTTATTAATTTAAAAAAATAATAGTACATAATTCAAAGAAAAGCTACATGTGGTGAAAAGAGACACTTTCAATTTTTAAATGAGATAGATTCTAAAATAAAGAAGATGATAAATCAAATAACAAGGGTCAAGCCCACACAATACTAAGTAGTTAAAATAGTCCCAACAAAGGTGAGATCTTGATCAACAAGTTTTCGCCAAATAACTCTAGGGATAACAACATCAATAGGCTCCCAATAGGTGCGAGAACCCTCCTCTTTAGGAGTATCTTCTAGCTGAGCACAAACTAGGAGATTGCAAAATCCTAACAAAGAACACTACAAGAGTTAGGCTATCATATACCATGCTCACAAGAGGAGGCGAAGGATTTTTGAGAAGAGCTTGACCATCCTCTATGGGACACTTTACCTCATGAAGTTGAAGGCTAACAGCTATGAGAATGTAATCCTCTATCACATCTAAAGGACTGGTTGTGACTATGCTTAAACCATCGAGTAGAAGAGGGGTTGGAAGGGACTATCAAAATAGTGTAGGAAGACTTCCCCTAGTGATTCAATAGCTCTGAAAGGTGAGCAACCTCAAGTGCATTTATTTATTTTATCTTACTTTTAAATCCACAAAAGGAATATGAGAACAAATCATAGCCTTAGTAAACATTGAAAAATTCTAGTTTGTAGAAAAAAATATAAAAATAACTACATTTCTATCTTTCCAAATGTCAAAGAGAATTTCTACCTTAAAAGAATATCGAACTGGGGTATACTTAAACAAGATACAAGGCTAGTATACTAGTTAAACTATATGCTAGGAAAATGTTGCAAGTTGAAAAGGACTAAAAAATTTATGTATCCAATGCCAAGCTTCTTGATCTTTAGAATAAAATTAAAAGATGTGTTTAAAATTCTCAAAATCTCCACAAAATGGACAATAAGCACAGAGAACCCTAAACATGGCCAAACAAGCATCAATAGGAAGAACTTGATAGGTAATACACCATACAAAATGAATCAACTTAGGTTCAAGAACAATTGATAAGACACATTGAAAATCATGCTCCCATGAACAATTAGACGATTGAAGTTGCCAATTCTGGTTTAGTTGATTATCTATAGACACGTGAGGTGAAAGTTACATTAATTTTTTTTGAGGCACCTAATTACAAAAGGGTGTATTACAACAAAATTTATAATCCTTCCATTATGGCTTAAAATATCTCACCCTAATTTCATGAATCATTTGGAGAGGAATGACATCAACAATATTCTAACAATTCTTCTAATCTTGATTAACAAGCTTGCATTTAATTCTAAACTCTAGCCAAGAGGGAAAATTATTTCTAGCATAATGAAAAAGTCTAATAACACCCTAATTTGTATTTAAAAAAAACACATGGAATGAATCTGCGACACCTTATCTAGATGATGATCTTGACAAGAAATAACTAAATACCACTAAATAAAATGTTTATTGATAGAGAGATCAATGTAGAAATCATTTCTTACCCATAAAATCTAACATTTAATAGCCTCCTAGGATTTCAAGATACTTTTGATAATGAAAATACCTTGAATTAGGATAGGTTCTCAAATGGTGAGAAGAGTAACCAAATCAAGCCCTTTTCAAGCTCACCTACCAAAAGTAGCATCAAAGCTAATGTAATGCCTAATGAGAATATTTTAGAATTCATTTTCTTCTAAGGCTTTAGTAATCTAGTTGACACAAAAAAATATGCCTTGCTAGTAGATTGAAAGAAAAAATTTGGTGATCATTTTTAGAATCCTAGAGAAAATTGTGGAGAATATTTTCAATCTTTAAACAATAAGCTTTTCATGGCACACAATGGGAGGGATAGTAAACATGGGTGATATCCAAGATTTTAGAACAAATATAGAACTTACCGACCAAGGAAAGAGGCTTGGTTATCCAATAGCCAATTTTTTTTAATTATTACACCCATTGGCTGCCAAAAAAATAGGAGAAGCTTGGAAAGAAAAGAGTATGCCTAGAAAGTAGAAAACTTACCTATGATCAATCCCTTTCCAAAAAAAAATATCTATCCTTTGTTGAGAAGAAAATATTTCCTATAACATTAGGTCTTCTATCACTGAAGGGTAAGCGCATGGATTTGTGACACAATTTTGATGCCAGAAAATCTCTATTAAAACAAAAAAATGCATTTCTAACCTTATTTTCTATTCACCTGTGGCTTGGCTTGGAGGTTTTTAGCTCTGCAACTTGCATTCACCAAATATCTTCCATTTTTTGCACTCTTAGCTTGCAATTCTTCATGAGGATGTCACCAACACGTCAAAGAGGTATGTATTTTTATTGTTTTTATTTTGAATTTGATTTAGAATGTAGATTGAAATAGGTTTTTTTAATAAAACTTTGTTCTAATTATCATGGAATGAATTTCCACCTCCAAACATTGCGAATTCACAATCAGCCCCTCACAAAGAGTCTCCTATACAAGAACAACCTGAAAGCCCTCCATCATTTCATAGGCATCCCTAAGGAACACAAGAAAATATCCTAAATCAAATTGAAAACAATAAAAGAGACATTGAACAATTAATTAGAAGATTAATCAAGCATGTTGAAACCCACCCTTATAGGAGAGGGATTGTTGAATCGTTAAAGTCAATTGTATCTCATGTAGGAGGAATGAGCGAAAAAATAAATTTTTAGTCAAATAAGAGGCATGAGTTGAGACAGTTTTATGCTAGTGGTTTGTCATATACAGATGTGAAAAAACCAAAAATTAGCAAAGCTGACTTGTGTGCCCTATTTGTAGCCCCGAGAACCAACACACCTTTCTCTCATGGATGCAGGAGGTTCCCCATCCATTGGTGCCACCATGAATTAATTAAAAATAAATTTTGGGAGTGGTGGTGGATGGTATTTTAACAACCTCCATGCAATAACCATGAGGTACCACAATACTTTTTGAGGAAACTCTACTGTGAGATTTTCCTCAATAAAATGCCAAATTATTTTGACATCTTAGACTTTGAGGGTAAAGGTGGGGACTCCACACATGATAGACCTGGTGCATGACGCAAGCTATAGTTGGCATTGAGACCCTTGGACAAACCCATGGTGGAGTATGTCATTGTTCCTTCCATTGTTAAAGATAGTGTAAAGGTGGACACATTGGAATCAATTAGCTCGCTCACCCAGACCATTATATAGTGTGTGAGGCCTCTAGTAGAGCCTGATGTGGAGGAGACATGTAGGCCCCGAGCTCCACCCCACCATTCTGGCACTTGCAGTGTTGTTTGCATGTATGATTATCAGAGTGCTTGGGATGCAGCTACATAGCCTACATCAGTTGCAGAGGTGATGTCTATGATAGATGAATTGCTGAATAATACATACGACATTGATACTCAAGTAAAATTCAGCAAGTTCATTTAATTTTTTATTAAATTATATTTTGAAATTTAAGAATAACTAAATTAGTAGAATCAATTGATATGACAAAATTTTAGGGTCGAAGTGTTCATGAGATGTGCTTCATTCCTGTAGACCCTTGTTCATTCTCGACATTGAGTCCACAATTATGCAACTAGTATTAAAGATATTATTATTGTATTTGAATAGTTGAATGTTATATTTGAATGCTTGTCTCATAACATTATTTGGATGTCAAATAGTTTCCTAGTGGACCTTCGACCTCCACACCTCACAATTCATGTCCTCAAAAAACTTTCACTTAGGTAACCTTTATTCATTAATGGTGTTGTAAGACAATGTTAGCTAATTTTCATAATTTTGCATATACAAATTTAAAAAATTGATGAGAAACACAAACATTGGTTGGTCTTGTGGGATCCAATTATATTTACCATTCAACATCCATTTCATTCTTCCATTCTTTTCATCATGCATATTTTAACCATTATATATCACACATTCCAATATTTAATACCTTATACATAATTATACCACCTTCCTCCATATTTCATCTTATACACATATCATTACAAAAAACCATTCCTTTTGCTCATTATTGACCAAATCTCTTATACATTATTACTACACACCTCAAGTTCCCACTTCACGTCCTATATTCAAACCTTAGACACCACC
>VDFB02171007.1:0-12863 GCA_007258455.2 Sequoia sempervirens | reverse complement strand
GATGTAATCTTGGATTGAAACCTACATTCACTATATGAACACCATTCCCCAATATGTATATATATTTTTTAGCATTAGATAATTGCAATCACATTTATAGATTATCAATAATGCAACATATTATGAAATTGGGAGAAGGACATGTGATGGGTCCGCCCGAAGCCATATGCCAAGCCTAAGAGGGTGTATACCATAGCCCTCCCCGTTGGCGACTTGTACCTGCTTTCCCCATCAATGTCACAACCCCTGAAGACACTTGTCATCCTGTGGGATTGGGCTTAGGTCGCAAGTGGGCTTTTTGGCTCTCTACCATTCCACCCTGCCCCTTCTTGAAGAATTGCGTGGAGGTTGCAAGTGGGCTTCTGGCCTCTACCACTACGCCTCAAGCCCTTCGACAGGATGGGTTTCAGACAATCAAGCACATCATATATTCTACCACAAGAAATCATTCATTAAATATTCTTATTAACATATAGGCAATATGCATACATATGTAAAAATGATTTGCGAAAAAATAACAATCTATGGTGATGAACTAGATTGATTCTCTTTTGTTTCCTGGTCTATAAGTTTCTTCTCCTTAACTGATCCATCTTTTCTTGACACTCAAAAGATATCATTCGTGTGAATCCAATAAATAAGAATCTATTTTCCATACTTATTTTAAAGCATCATAATTACTTATAAGGCTCAATAATTGTTGCAAGCATCATTATTGCATAATTGTATAATATATATAAAATATAAGTTCATATAAAATGATCATAGGAATATAATATATATAAGATATATATTCCTATGATCATTTTATATGTATATATATTCCTATGATCATTTTATATGAACTTATCTGATTATGCATGCTGTTGCACTTAGAGATATCATCCAGGTTTCTCATTTATCTCCTTTCTTTTGTTTGAATAATAAATACATTTACTATAAGTGAGGGAGGATTTAATATTATTCTGATTATATCAATGGTTGTTTCTATATCCATGTAGACTTCCCCCCCATTCAATCTATTTATATCTATTGTTACACTTTAGAAGTATATTCCAGATTCCTTACTTCATAGTTTATTCTCATCCTTTCCTTATTAGATTCGTTGTTACTTCTTCATATTTATTTCTGCTTGATTCTTCTTAGATATTGAATGATATTTTCCTTCTCAAATTGATATCTTTTTATCTCCTATTTCTGGCCTTGTTCTCTATTTTTTTCATCCACTATATTTCCCAAATATATTATAGATTACTTTCCTCTCCCCCCCTCCATTTTTCATTCTTTATTTATACCTTCCAAGAAATGTGTTTCCTTTGAAAGGCACGTTGTTTCATAATAGATATACCTCCTTCAAGTGAGGTGACTTTCTTAATGAAACACCGAACAAGTGCCAATAGTATGTTTTATTGGTAATAAACACCAAGCACTACTATTAGGGAATCACACCCTTAGTGACCATTATGGAGCTGCCTTAAATCTCCTATTCTTGGCATATGGTTTATGTTATTTTAACATAATCGTAGGATTATCAATTGGTATTATTGTTCTATAGTCATTGTTTTGTTGTCTTTTCTTAATCTAGTTGTTGATATAATCAATATTATTCACTACATATGTT
The DNA here is from genome assembly GCA_007258455.2 of Sequoia sempervirens. NCBI lineage: Eukaryota > Viridiplantae > Streptophyta > Pinopsida > Cupressales > Cupressaceae > Sequoia > Sequoia sempervirens. Next base: position 11,242 of record VDFB02171007.1, on the reverse strand, counting down.
TATATATATTTAATATAAATATATTATATGTTAATATATTTATTAGTTATGTATATTTGTTGTTGTTTATTATATGTTATTTAATATATTATTTATATTAGTTTCATATATTTAATTTTTTATTATCATATTATATTTGTTATTTTATTTATTTGTATTTCAACACCTTATATTTCAGGGGCATGACAAATGAATTTGGGTTAAAATCAGCTGCATGCTTAGCTTGATATGGTCGATAGGGAGGTATATGAGTATAATTTTCATGAAATGGGGGTGGAAATATTACTTTTCCATGATCTTTTGACATGTTAAAGCATTCAAAACTTGGAATTTACTCTGAAATGAAAGAAAATCAGCTTCTTTTCTTCATAAAATAAACACACCAATACTTTAGTCTACTTGAAACCAATAGATTGAAACTTTGAGTTGTCAGGTGTGTGAAGATTTTTTGCCTCCAAAGCTAGAAATTACTTATGTACACACAAAAAACTAGCAATGAAAGGACAAGCTTTGAACTATGAAAGTTCAAAGAGTCCCATTAGGCATGCCAAAAATTGTTGTCGCGAGGATAGCACCCTTAGCCAAGTGTGAAACTCAGCTATACTGTGAAACATTGGATCATCCTTTGGCTGTGGATTGCCTTTAGTGAAGATGAACCTCCAGAGCAGGCCGGTTCCCTTGATGGACCTCCTATAAACTATTTTTGATCAAGAAAAGGGATAGAAGAACTAAAATGGAAATATCTCTAATCCTAGGAGGTGATGCACCAAAATCTATGACTTATACCCACAGTTTTAACACACAAACTCTCAATTATTCAGCTATTTCTTCGCACAATTCAATGCTATACATACTCATGCATTAGTATTTCATAAGAAGGTCAAACACTCATAACTTTAGAAGGAAAACTAAAAGTGTTCTCATAGCCAAAATCCTAGCTTTTATGACACAATTTAATGACCTGCATAAACATAGATTTCCTACTTAAAGGTGTTGGAATGAGATAACATATTTGAGGGCTAATCATTAATCGCGTAAAATATGCATCAACAACCCATACACACACAATAGAATAAACATTGAAAAGGTAAAATGATTGAAATTTCTATCATTTTACCTTCTCAGTATCTGTTCTATTGTGTGTATGGGTTATTGATGCATATTTTATGCAATTAATGATTATCCCTCAAATATGTTGTCTCATTCCAACACCTTTAAGCAAGAAATCTATGTTTATGTAGGTCATAAAAATTGTTTCATAAAAGCTAGGATTTTGGTTGTGAGAACACTTTTAGTTTTCCTTCTAAAGTTATGAGTGTTTGACCTTCTTATGAAACTGATGCATGAGCATGTATAGCATTGAATTTTGTGAAGAAATGGTTGAATAATTAAGAGTTTATGTGTTAAAATTGAGGGTATAAGCTTCATATTTTGGTGCATCACCTCCTAGGATTAGAAATATTTCCATTTTAGTTCTTCTATCCCTTTTTTCTTGATCACAATAATTAATAATAATACATAACCAAATAATAGCCTTAGAAAGATTCAAACTCATCACCTACAATTCAATCCAAGATTATTATTGACTTATTGATCATTAGCCTTTTGCTTCAAATCCATGGTCATATTTAAGATGCTTTTGTAAAATTTAATAGTCAATGGGGTCCCATGTTTTCTAGCATAAATCTATTTATAGTAACATTAGACTTTTGTGATTAATTTTGAGTAATCATGACTTGTCATATTCATCATGTCATTTCCTACCTTTTTCAAAAAGAATGAATTATCATGGCCTATTCAAGGCATTTTGAAGCAAAATTAATAATAAAATCTTAAACAAGAAGACCAAACTTCAAAGAACATGAACTGACATTTTTTGCATCCTTTACTTTATTTTCTATTGTTGTAGAAAAATTGCCACATATGTCATGGAAAAATCATTGACATAAGAAAAATTTCCATCTTGTTGTTTATGCCATTTTTCAATAACAAAACTATTAAATATTTCCTTTTTCCTTTAGCACAAACCTTCTTCAGTTGTGTTTGATTCCCAATGATTCCACTTCAGTGGTTTTGTTAGCCTCTAATCTACCAATTGATTGCTTTAATTTGAGTGACTGATTTATGAGTTAATTGCCCAATTACTTCCAACATTTGAGGGTTGTCTTTCCTTTGATTGAGGTGGGTTGGGAAATGAGATCTTGTTATATAATGCTCTAGGAAGAGGAGAAGAGAGACTTAAATTTGAAAAATACAAAAATCATTTCTTTTCTTGGGTTGGATAGTGTGTTTTAGTAGTTGTAGCTGGGAGACAAAACACTTCAAATGTAGATATTAGGTATCTTGAGGATGAAAACCCTTAAGTAATAGATTGAGATTTGGAATATTCTACATGTGGACATGTTTCGTAAGTTTTATTAGTTTGATGAGCTTCAATTTTTACTATTTTAATGAACTTAAAAAAATACAAAAAAAATCTATTGATGAGAATAGGTCTAGGTTTGTCTTTTGGTGCAATTATTTTTTAGATTATTTTTTGTATTTTATTAGTATATGTCTTTATAATGGTATCAAGGTTGTCATTAGAAGAATATTTGGATGAATAGTAGGAGCAATACTTGGATGCACTACATGCTAAATATGGACCGCCAAATTCAAAAACCATAACCAAGAAAAGAAGTAAACCCACCCTAAACAAACCTTGTAAAGATTTGCAAAGCAAGTTGGGAAACTTGACTGTCCCCACATTTCATGGATCCAACAAAGTCTCAACATGACCTTGGATCCAAAAACTAAGCACTTCTTGTTGAGTCCTATGTACAAGGAGGAAGCAATTAAATTTTTGATCCTTCACTTGGAGGGATTTGCACATGAGTTGTGGCATCATAGTTTGGAGACTCAAGGGTACAACCCTAATTTATCAAGTACACCCCTTTGAGGTCTTACTCCTGTATCAAACGAGTGTGGGTATGTGTCCTACAATGGGAGTGTCTTAGGTTCGTCCAAGGTCCCACCCAAGCACCTTAGGTTTGTTGTGGGTCCTTTATATGAAGGACCCATGGTAAACCTAGGATTGTCCTAGGTGAACCCAAGGGGACTCAAGGATCGTCCAAACAAAAAATAAAAAATAAAAAAATCATTTTTTAAATATATTTTTATAAACAAAAATATGTCAAATACCTACTTTCACCTTTAAGTGACAAAATTGTGAAAATAGTGTGCACCATGAAGGTTTGTGTGGTTTCAAAAGCCTTAATTTGGGCTTGATGGAAAGGACTCTTTCCCTTGATCTTGCCATGTATTGTGACAAGGAATGCACTAGGGGAATTTCCCCCAGACCTCATGAGAGGTGCTACCCCTCAACCCCATTGGGGGTGTTTCCCTTCGACCCCTATGAGGAGTGTCATCCCTCAACCCCTTTAGGGTCTCCATCCCATCCCCCACTAGTTATTGGGATCTCTTTGTCACATAAGAAACTTGATTTCAGTCACCTACAATTTCATTGATAATTTTAATCTACTTTTAAAAACATTTATGGTGCAACTTTGGATTTATGGCTCATAGATGGGGCAAGACATTCCCAATAACTATAAATAACTCTTATATCAACCTCCAATTTCAAGTAGATTTTTCTATCTAGTTTTAATTTTTGTTTTTTGCATTACAAAAAGTTAACCAATGAGTTTTTGGGTTGACCATTCGTGAATTAAAAAAAATAGTCTAAAAGCCTTAAGCACTCTTGGATGAAGGTATGAAAATATCAATCTGCAAAAGAGAGTAAAACTTTTATGGTGCAACTTTGGATTTATGGCCCATAGAAGGGGCAAGACATTCCCAATAACTATAAATAACTCTTATATCAATCTCAAATTTCAAGTAGGATTTTCTATCTATTTTTTATTTTTTATTTTTGCATTACAAAAAGTTAACCAATGAGTTTTTGGGTTGGCCATTCGTGAATTAAAAAAAATAGTCTAAAAGCCTTAAGCACTCTTGGATGAAGGTATGAAATAGAGAGTTCATTCTTCAAGTTTTTCCCAACTCCAAGTGTGTTTCCTCAAATTTGTAATATGGGCAAGCAATCAAAATTTTGAAGTTATTCTACTCGAGAATTTTTTTTTTGAATAATTGTTTACTAGTTCTAAGTACTTTCTCTACTTAACCTTTCTTTTCATTGTCTTTTGAGGTTGTTTGTATATTTTAATCTAATAGTATGCCCCATTTTAAGGTAACCTTCATCTTGCATTTCGCCTTGCGAGTTGGATTGTATTGTGTTGGATTACATATTTTTCCAATTTTAATATATTATTATGTGTGTGTTGTAGAAAACTTGGTTTTAAATTACAAAGTAAATAATCTCAATACAACGTGACAACCTTTAGATAGATGTACATCCCCTTGGACCCAAGGAAGGAGAGCAAGCATCTATTGTTGAGGAATTAATCTATGTTGACACAAATTAAGGACCTGAGCTGTTAAATTCTAAAAACTAATTCTATAATTTTCCTTCTTGCCACCTTCTAGGGTCATTGTGCATGTGAAAGGTAAATATGTAACTCTAATAACATACCAAAAAGATCAAGTGACCTTGTACAAATCAAAAGTTAGCCAAGTAGTTGGTCTACTTAAAAATCTCTGAAATACCCGAAAGACGTGATCCCAAAGATCTCTATCATTTACCTTTTCTATGGGAGATTTTACAGTACAACTTACATGGCATTGCAACAAAGAAAATCATTGATGTAGGTGGCAACCAAATCATATTATCAATTTAAAGCTTCAAGAAATCCAAGAAGTTAGATCTCCATCCACATGGATTTGGATTCTTGATCTAGAAAATCTCTTCACTTTTGTCTACCTATCTACCTTTACATTTTATTATGAGCATATAAATAGAGAAACAATAGCAAAACTTTACGAACTTTACGTTTAAATTTTAATACAAACAATAACACTTAGAAAATCATGATCTCTATTGAAGCAATTTTGAGTCTATATCTGTTAATGACACCTTGCCTATAGGTGTTTTCAATTAGGTGAGTGAATCAAGGTAGAGATACCCATGTTAGTTGATAGTGGACACTTTCCCTATTCCATAACACCACTTGTGGATGACGTGATCCGTGATATGACATCGTTGGGTATTAATGATGAATCCTACTTGGGAATCCATACGATTCGAAGTGCCACAATATCTACAAGGCTATGCCTCATAGTGTAATCACCACACTAGGTAATAATATCTACATAATAATAGAAGTGGCATTTTCCAATCTAGTATCCCATAAGTATTTGTGTGAGATATTCTAGCCTCAGATGTTCATCCTAGTCATGGTAAAATTTTAGGAGGTTTAGAATACTATAACCATACACACTGATGTAAACAATCTTCCAACACATTAGAACCAAATGGATGAGATGCTAGTATGATACAAAAATTCCTTTGATTCATAGACATATGTATCCCACCAATGTTAGAGGAAACAACTAAATGATTTGGTCTTTGGCACTACACTATCAAGTGGATTGTTGTTTAAATATTCAGTGCTTGACAATCTCAACAATTGGTTCAAAAGGGATTCACATTGCATGTGAGCATTGTGATTAATCCCCAAACAAGATTATTGCCACCAATTAGTAGTTAATTGGATGAATGGTTATTAAACTGGTTAGCATAGAAGAAAATCTACAACTAATAGAATTAAAACTCAACATAGCCTTCTTGCCAGCTAGAAAATGGAGTGTATTATTGGTCACATTCAGGATTTGGGAAACTTAATAAGCTATGAATTTCAATATGATACTATAGTTGATTTACTTACTAAAAGGCAATGGCTACAAAAATACCAACCAAGGTCAGTTAATTATGTCATGAAGCCAATTCCCTTAAACAAATTCAAACCAACTCATCAAAGAGAATTTTGTAATTTTCTCACAATAATTTATAATAATGCATAACCAAAAAATAGCCTTGGGAAGATTCAAACTCCTTAATAAAAAGAGAAGTCATGGGTATGGTCCCCTTGGTCTTGGGTTTGACTTTGAGGTCTAGGTTTACTTGATGCACGTGGTTTATAAGTTTTACCCTTGTCCCAGCGTGACACCTTTTCCCGACCCCAACTTGGCAGAATGTAAGACCAAGGTAAGGTGGGTTGGGTGTTGGGCTAGGTCATAGGGATACCCTTGAGTCAAAAAAAAGAGAATTCATGGGTATTCTCCCCATGGTCTTGCGTTTGACTTCGAGGTCTGGGTTTACTCGATGCACATGGCTTACGGGTTGTTGCATACATCCTCAAAGGACTACTCTTGCCCCAGTGTGGCACCTTTTCTCGACCCCAACTTTGCAGGATGTAAGACCAAGGTAATGTGGGTTGTGTGTTGGGCTAAGTCATTGGGATACCCTTGAGTCAATAGAAAGAGGTCATGGGTATGCTCCCCATGGTTTTGAGTTTGACTTTGAGGTCTGGGTTTACTCGATGCACGCGGCTTAAGGGTTGTTGCATACATCCTCAAGGGACTACTCTTGCCCCAGCGTGACACCTTTTCTTGAGCCCAACTTGGCAGAATGTAAGACCAAGGTAAGGTGGGTTGGTGTTGGGTTGGGTCATAGGGATACACTTGAGTCAATAAAAAGAGAAGTTATGGGTATGCTCCCCATGGTCTTGTGTTTGAATTTGATTTCTGGGTTACTCAATGCATGTGGCTTACGGGGTATTGCATACATCCTCAAGGGACTAATCTTGTCCCAGCGTGACACCTTTTTCTGACCCCAACTTGGCAGAATGTAAGATCAAGGTAAGGTGGGTTGGGTGTTGGTCTGAGTCATAGGGATACCCTTGAGTCAATAAAAAGAGAAGTCATGGGTATACTCCCCATGGTCTTGGGTTTGAATTTGAATTATGGGTTTGCTCGATGCACATGGCTTACAGGTTGTTGCATACATCCTCAAAGACTATCTTGCCCTAGCGTGACACCTTTTTTTGACCCCAATTTGGAAAAATGTAAGACCAAGGTAAGGTGGGTTGGGTGTTGGACTGGGTCCTAGGGATACCTTTGAGTCAATAAAAAGAGAAGTTATGGGTATGCTCCCCATGGTCTTGGGTTTGAATTGTAGGTTTGGGTTTACTCGATGCACGTGGTTTACAGGTTGTTGCATACATCCTCAAGGGACTACTCTTGCCCCAGTGTGACACATTTTCCCAACCCCAACTTGGAAAAATGTAATACCAAGGTAAAGCAAGTTGGGTGTTGTGTTGGGTCGTAGGGATAACCTTGAGTCAATAAAAAATAAGTCATGGGTATGCTCCCCATGGTCTTGGCTTTGACTTCGAGGTCTGGTTTTACTCGATGTACGTGGCTTATGGGTTGTTGCATACATCCTCGAGGGACTACTCTTGCCCTAGTGTGACACCTTTTCCCGACCCCAACTTAGCAGAATGTAAGACTAAGGTAAGGTGGGTTGGGTGTTGGGTTGGGTCATAGGGATACCCTTGAGTCAATAAAAAGAGAAGTTGTGGGTATGCTCCCCATGGTCTTGTGTTTGAATTTGAGGTATGGGTTTACTCGATGCACGTGGCTTACAGGTTGTTGCATACATCCTCAAGGGACTACTTTGCTTGACACCTTTTCCCAACCCCAACGTGGTAGAATGTAAGACCAAGGTAAGGTGAGTTGGGTGATGGGCTGGGTCATATGGATACCTTTGAGTCAATAAAAAGAGAAGTTATAGGTATGCTCCCTATGGTCTTGGGTTTGACTTTGAGGTCTGGGTTTACTCGATGCACGTGGCTTATGGGTTGTTGCATACATCCTCAAAGGACTATTCTTGCCCCAACATAACACCTTTTCTAGACCCCAACTTTGTAGAATGTAAGACCAAGGTAAGGTGGGTTGGGTGTTGGGCTAGGTCCTAGGGATACCCTTGAGTCAATAAAAAGAGAAGTCATGGGTATGCTTCACACGGTCTTGGGTTTGACTTCAAGGTTTGGGTTTAATCGATGCATGCGGTTTATGGGTTATTGCATACATCCTCAAGGGACTACTCTTTCCCCAACGCAACACCCTTTTTCCTGACTCCAACTTGGAAAAATGTAAGACCAAGGTAAGGCGGGTTGGGCATTGGGCTAGGTTGTAGGGATACCCTTGAGTCAACAAAAGTAGAAGTCATGGGTATGCTTCCTATGGTCTTGGGTTTGACTTTGAGGTTTTGGTTTACTTGATGTACACGGCTTACGAGTTGTTACATACATCCTCAAGGGACTACTCTTGCCACAACATGACACCATTTCCCAACCCCAACTTGGTAGAATGTAAGACCAAGATAAGGTGGCTTGGGTGTTGGGTTGGGTCATAGGGATACCCTTGAGTCAATAAAAATAGAAGTCATGGGTATACTCCTCATGGTCTTGGGTTTGACTTTTACTTGATGCACATGGCTTACAAGTTGTTGCATACATCCTCAAGGGACTACTCTTTCCCTAGCATAACACCTTTTCTCGACCCCAACATGGCAGAATGTAAGACCAAGGTAAGGTGAGTTGGATGTTGGGATGGGTCATAGGGATACCTTTGAGTCAATAAAAAGAGAAGTCATGGGTATGCTCCCCATGGTCTTAGGTTTGACTTTGAGGTTTGGGTTTATTCGATGCACGTGGCTTAAGGGATGTTGCATACATCCTCAAGGGACTACTCTTGCCCCAGTGTGACATCTTTTTCTGACCCCAACTGGGAAAAATTAAGACCAAGGTAAGGTGCTTAGGGTGTTGGGTTGGGTCATAGGGATAACTTTGAGTCAATTAAAAGATAAGTCATGGTATGCTCCCCATGGTCTTGGGTTTGACTTGGAGGTCTGGGCTTACTCGATGCACATGGCTTATGGGCTGTTGCATACATCCTCAAGGGACTACTCTTGCCCCTGCATGACACATTTTCCCAACCCCAACATGGCAGAATGTGAGACCAAGATAAGGTGGTTGGGTGTTGTGTTGGGTCATACGGATACCTTTGAGTCAATAAAAAGAGAAGTCATGGGTATGCTCCCCATGGTCTTGAGTTTGACTTTGAGGTCTGGGTTTACTCAATGCACATGGCTTACAGGCTTTTGCATACATCCTCAAGGACTATTCTTGCCCAAGCATGACACCTTTTCCCGACCCCAACTTGGCACAATTTAAGACCAAGGTAAGGTGGGTTGGGTGTTGGGTTGGGTCATAGGGATACCCTTGAGTCAATAAAAAGAGAATTCATGGGTATGATTCCCATGGTCTTGGGTTTGACTTCGAGGTCTGGGTTTACTCATGATTTGGTTTTATGAGTTGCCGATGATCTCCGAGCACTACTCTGCCCTGACCTGATAATCTTCCTGTCCGCACCCTGACATCAGAATGTGGAATTGGGCCAGGCTGTAGACACCCTGAGTCAATGCTATAGTCGCGGCATGACCCTACATCGGGTCGACTCTGTCCGGGTTTTACTAGATGCACGTGACTTACGGGTTGTTGCATACATCTTCAAGGGACTACTCTTGCCCTAGTGTGACACCTTTTTATGACCCCAACTTGACATAATGTAAGACCAAGGTAAGGTGGGTTGGGTGTTGAGTTGGGTCATAGGGATACCCTTGAGTCAATGAAAAGAGAATTCATGGGTATGCTCCCCATGGTCTTGGGTTTGACTTCAAAGTCTGGGTTTACTTGATGCATGTGGCTTACGGGTTGTTGCATACATCCTCAAGGGACTACTTTTTCCCCAGCATGACACCTTTCTCGACCCCAACTTGATAGAATGTAAGACCAAGGTAAGGTGGGTTGGGTGTTGGGCTGGGTCATAGAGATATCCTTGAGTCAATAAAAAGAGAAATCATGGGTATGCTCCCCATGGTCTTGGGTTTGACTTCGACGTCTGGGTTTACTCGATGCACGTGGCTTACGACCTATTGCATACATCCTCAAGGGACTACTCTTGTCCCAACGTGACACATTTCCCCGACCCCAACTTGGCACAATATAAGACGAAGGTAAGGTGGGTTGGGTGTTGGGATGGGTCATAAAGATACCCTTGAATCAATAAAAAGAGAAGTCATGGGTATGCTCCCAATGGTCTTGGGTTTGACTTCGAGGTCTGGGTTTAGTCGATGCACGTGGTTTACAGGTTGTTGCATACATCCTTGAAGGACTACTCTTGTCCTAGCATGACATCTTTTCCCTACCCCAACTTGGCATAATGTAAGACCAAGGTAATTTGAGTTGGGTGTTGGGCTAAGTCATAGGGATACCCTTGATTCAATAAAAAGAGGTCATGGGTATGCTCCCCATGGTTTTGGGTTTGACTTCGAGGTTTGGGTTTACTCAATGCACGTGGCTTACAGGTTGTTTTATACATCCTCAAGGGACTACTCTTGCCCCAACATGACACATTTTCTTGACCCCAACTTGGAAAAATGTAAGACCAAGGTAAGGTGGGTTGGTGTTGGGTTGGGTCATAGGGATACCCTTGAGTCAATAAAAAGAGAAGTCATGGGTATGCTCACCATGGTCTTGGGTTTGACTTCAAGGTTTGTGTTTACTCGATGCATGTGGCTTATGAGTTGTTGCGTACATCCTCAAGGGACTACTCTTGCCCCAGTGTGATATTTTTTCCCGACCCCAACTTGGCAGAATGTAAGACCAAGGTAAGGTGGGTTGGGTGTTGGGCTGGGTCATAGAGATACCCTTGAGTCAATAAAAAGAGAAATCATGGGTAATCTCCCCATGGTCTTGGATTTGATTTTGAGGTCTGGGTTTACTCAATACATGTAGCTTACAGGCTGTTGCATACATCCTCAAGGGGCTACTCTTGCCCCAACATGACACCTTTTCCCGACCCCAACTTGGCATAATGTAAGACCAAGATAAGGTGGGTTGGGTGTTGGGCTGGGTCATAGGGATACCCTTGAGTCAAGAAAAAAAGAAGTCATGGGTATGCTCCCCATGGTCTTGGGTTTTAATTTATAATTGGGTTTGCTCGACATGGCTTAATGGGCAGTCGCATACAACCTCAAGGGACTCTCTTGCCCTAGCATGCACCTTTTCTCAACCCCAATTTGGTAGAATGTAAGACCAAGGTAAGGTGGGTTGGGTGTTGGGCTGGGTCCTAAGGATACCTTTGAGTCAATAAAAAGAGAAGTTATGGGTATGCTCCCCATGGTCTTGGGTTTGACTTGCAGGTTTTGGTTTACTCGATGCACGTGGTTTACGGGTTGTTG
>VDFB02171006.1:0-30667 GCA_007258455.2 Sequoia sempervirens | reverse complement strand
CCACTTAAGTCCCCTTTTTGGGAACCATCTTTGTGCACTTACCCATCTATCTTCATCACTTTTTTTATCTAACACGTTTCATCTATAGCTTAACATGTTGCTTTAAAGGATTGAGCACCTGTGAAGCTACTTTTACAATCAAGGGGTGAGGATCAAGCACCTTGGCAAGCTTTCTCTATACGACCGAGCACCTATAATGGATTTTCACATCAAACTCTTCAGGACTGAGCACCTAAGGAGCCCTTTCACATCAGGCCTTGTAGGACCAATAACCTATGGTACCCCCTTTGTAGGATTGAGAACCTATGATGTGATTTCTCTCTATAGGATAGAGCACTTGTAGAACCTTTGTTCGTCTTCTGTAAAACCAAGCACCCATGGAGCCAATTCTATAGGACGGAGCACTAGAAAAATCATTTTTCACCTTTCATAAGACTAAGTACCTATGGATCCATCTTTCTATCTTTCATGTCAAGGTTTCCCTATAAGACTGAGCATTTATACAGCTACCTCTTGTGCATCCAAGTGTGTCAGATCGAGGAAATTCTTTCTCAATAGTTCAGGATTATTCTCTCTCAATAGTTCAAGATTATTCTCTTCAACCTATTTCTACGTTACCTCACATTCTCACTAACAAATATGCTCACTAAAGTGGGGGAAAAATTTAATGGAGCTAATTATAAACCCTAGGAAAATTCCCCATTTACATCACACCTACCTTAGAAAATGAAAATATAATGATGCAATTCCACATCTGCCCCCTTTCCCCATCCACTAAGAAACCCATTTTGGCGTAAATGGAGGAATCCTTGTCGAGGATGCACATGCACTATGTGGATGTCCACGCACCACATTGTCATCCTAACATGAATCCTACCCCTAGAATTTGTAGAGGTGTTACATTTCTCCATTGGACACAAATTGTAACATTCTTTGCTTCCTTGACTAATGAAAAATAGGTCTTTCTCCTCCCTTTTTCCATTCAAAGGCTTTAATTCTTCATTCTTCTTCACTCTCTTGATCAATTATCTTCATTCTCAAGTCCATTCTCACACTTCCAAACTTCAACACCACTCCATTATAGCTACAAGCTACTGGTTTCTTGGCTCCCACACTCTATTCATTGTAACAACATTGATGTTGGAGGATTTGGAAGCTCTCTCATTCCTCTACTTTTCTTGAGTGCTTGTAGATATTATGAAACTATCTTTCATTGTCACTTTCTCTTTGCATCATTGCATTTACATAGTAGCATATCTATTCCTTGTGTTCTTGCTTGGTGCTTCTACTTCTATATATCTTTTTACCATTTTCTACACTCTATTTCTATTTTCATGTCAATGGAGGTGGGAGCACTGAAGCAAGGGACTGACTAAGGTAGTCCTCTATACACAACAATAAAATATCTATTTATGTATGTGTAGGTTCTTCTCAAGTGGATTTGTATGAAGATTCAATTTGTTGGTGGAATGGTCTACTTTTCTCAACTTCTCTTTATCAATTCTAGCTTAGTTTAGACATAGTATGCTTCATGTTGCACTTTTGTTTATATATCTTTTCATCCTTCATCATAGAATTAAAAACTTAGCATTCAATTTAGTTGATTTTCTAGTGTTTTAACCTATTATTGAGACCCTCTATCCATACAAAATCCAATGCGCCTCTAAGTTGCCAATGTGTCATCCTAGAGTCTGTAACCCATGTTGTCATCCTCATATGAGTGATCTAGGTAGCAAATTGAACCTTAAAAATAAACTCATTTGACCTTATGAAATATTTATTTTAGCAAAAGAACACCCAAATTACTCTTCCTTTTTATCCTTATCATCTCAACCTTTCCAATTCGCTTAGCAAATATGAGCTGGATCAAGGCAGCCTATTTTTTAGGACTCTCCCATGACCTAGAGTCTTAGAGCAGCTGGTTCCCCCTCCTTTTCACATTCTTCATTCTCCCCTTTTATTTTTCACATTATTCTCTCCCTCTTAACTATCTTATTTTTCAAGTGAGTCTCCCCCTTTTACATCAATAGAAAAGGACAAAAGATTTGTATTACTTAATTTCTCCTTTGACATCGATCAAACTATTCTACATCTTTCCTTCATTGTTTAGTATAATCTCCCTTAGGAGCACACACCATACTGCACTAATCAACAACCATTTTATAATGACAACACTCACTCTCTCTGAATGCAACAACCAATAATGTCACTACCCACTCCCCTTGATATGTAGCCACCAATCATCAATCTAGACCAAGGAATGAATCTTGAAATCCACTAGACTAATGCAAACCCCTATGCATCTAGTTCAAATAAGGAGGGATAATAGCCCTTAACTTCTCTTGAAAATACTCAAAATTATCCTTAGGAAGAGACTTAGTGAATATATCATAAATTTTATCCTTTATAGGAACATATTCAAGCTGAACTTCATTGTCTAGAACCTTCTCCCTCAGAAAGTGATACTAGATTGACATATGCTTTTTCCTTAAATTCAATACTATATTATTTGAAATATTGATAGCATTTTTATTATCATAGAACATACAAATTGGTTCATCATATACCACTATAATATCCTTCACTGTTTTCCTCATTCACAATACTTTCAAGCAATAAGATGTTACTACAATGTACTGTCTCTACAATAGATAAAAACACTAAATCTTGTTTCTTGCTTAGCTATGTCACTAATATGCATCCAAGAAAGAATGAACCACCACTTTTATTTTTTCTATCATCCACACAAATAGCCCAATCTACGTCTATGTAAGAACTCAAAGCAAAATCAATATCCTTTAGATACCACAAGCCATAATCTGGAGTGCCCTTCAATTTTCTAAATATTATCTTACTATTGCAAGAGATGACTCTCTATGATCTTCTTGAGATCTAGCCACAAGATAAATTGCATGGATGATATCTATTCTAGTAATAGTTAGATATATAAATCCACTAATCAATGATCTATACTCACTTTGATCAACCTTAGGATATTCATCATTCTTTCTCGGCTTGCAACCAGTAACCATAGGAGTACATACCAATTTAGAATCTTCCATTCCAAACTTCTTCAATATTTCCTTGACATTCTTTGATTTTGAAATGAAAATACTTTTGTTTTTTTGATTGATCTGTAGTCCAAGGAAGAAATCAATCTCCCAAAGCATAAACATTTCAAATTCTTTCTACATTTCTTCTATAAACTTCTTACACGTAGCTTCATTTCCTCTAAAGATTATGTCATCAACATATACAACCTCAATAAAGATTTGATCTTTTCAACTTTAAAGTAAATATTTCTATTTGTAGTTCCTTTATTGAATCATTTCTATATTAAATACCTATCCAAACTTACATACCAAGCTCTAGGAGCTTGCTTAAATCCATACAATTCCTTCTTCAATTTGTAGACCATATCTAGTTTGTCTGATAACTGAAATCCTTTTGTTTGTTCTATGTATACCTCTTCTTCCAATTATCCATTTAAGAAATAAAACTTCACATCCATTTGATAAAATTTGAATTTTTTGTGTGTTGTAAAAGTAAAAAACATCCTACTAGCTTCCATTCTTTCTAGTAGACCAAATTTCTCCTCAATATCTATTCTTTCAACTTGTGAGTAACCTTTACATACAAGCCTTGCCTTGTTCCTTACCACTTCCCTATTATCATTTTATTTTTTTCTAAATACCTACTTAGCTCCAATCATTTTTTTTTCTAGCCTTGGGATAAGTTCCCAAGTCTGATTCTTCTCAGTCTACAACAATTCTTCTTTCATAGCCTTGATCCAATATTCATCTTTGCATGCCTCAATCACTATTTTAGGTTCAAATTTAGAAAGTAAACATAGATTTACCTATTCTTCAACATCTTTTCTTCTTGTTAATATATCTCTGCTCTTATCTCCAATGATCCTTTCTTCAAAATGGTTCTTCTACATATACTTAGGATTTTTAGGAGTCTTTTGCAAAGCTTCTTCCTCTTTAATCTGTACTTCTTTTTATTTAGCTTTTTCTTCTTCTCTGTAAGAAGAAACATCTAATTCATATCCATCTATCATCATTGAATTATTCTACACATCTTCATCAACCTTGAAACTTCAACTCTCAACAATATTTCTCAATCTCTTGTTGTAGAATCGGTAAGATTTTCTTGTAGTAGAATATTCAAGGAAGATACCTTCATCATACCTTGCATCAAACTTTCCTAAGTTTTCTTCATCTCTTCTTATATAATATTTTTTTCCAAACACTCTAAATTACTTGACAGTAAGGATACTTCCATACCACATCTCATAGGGAGTCTTTGTACTATTTTATTTTTCTTGAACTCCATTAAGTATATAAACAATAATATGAATTTCTTCCCTCTAGTATACTTTTGATAGATTTTCTTCTATCATCATGCTCCTTACAGCTTTTTGAGCAATCATATTCTTTCTTTCAACCACTCCATTCTACTAAGGAGTCCTATGGTTATACAAGTGCATCTTTTGTTAGAAATGAAAGCAACACTACTTCAGTGGAAATTTGATTTAAGATAAATTTCTGCAATCTTTTAAGTGTGTATTGTCAATGGAGATTGTAACGTAAAATATAAAACCACAATACAAAAGTATACAAGAAGTAGAATGAAGCACCCAACACAATATTTAATTTAGAGAAAACCCTTTTAGGTAAAAAACTCCACCAAGAAAAGTGTTGATGGTGTTTTTATGCACTTCTCAACATAGGCAGTGCGTAGGTGCACTACCTCTCTTGAAAGACAATACTCCACAATCGGATTGCAGAACACTATCCCAAGGTCTCTCGGATGTCAGGTCATGACAGTGCTTAGATACCTCAGTAGTTTGATGTGATTTGCTGGAGTCACAAGACAGTCTTACACAAAATACAAAGCGTAGACAGAAAGCATGGAGTTGGATCTGCGAAAAGGAGTTCTTAGGACAAAAGCAATTATGTGTTGGCTATAGGTTCAAACAGAAATCTTGAACTCCATCCAGTTGTTAGATTTGGCTTTACAATGTGCAATGAACCTTGGTATTATTCAGTTAATAAAAAAAGTGGAAAAAGAGTGAAGGGAAGGAAAAGTTCCTAAGTATGAAACTTGCTGTGAATAATAACTATGGAGTTCCTACAATGGACAATTCCTCAAAACAATATCCCACTTAACCAGGGATTTCACAGTATCATGGAAATTGTGCTATCTTCTAAGGGCTACAGATGTTTCATCCTTCATCCACCACATACATGCATGAATTAAAGATAAATGTTTGGGGTAGCTTTAAATTAAGTCCAGGCTAACTTTGCACAGCTATCTACCTTCAACAAATAGCAAAAAGTATGGACTAAGGGATCATCAACAAGGTAGGAATTTTCACAATCAACCAACAACATTCCTAAGATTTATCCAAATAAAATGAACAGCTAACTAAACAACAAAGAGATCTAAGTCAAGAATCTAATTATTGGAGAATGAATCATGTCACATGGGTGAAACCAAGAAAATACACCAAGTCAATGATATTTCTTATAAATTTCAGCAGCATGCCTTTACAACAACTCAACTCCCCCTTTTACAAATGAGGGGAGTGCTCTATTTATAGTTTTCCAAAAGTTAAATGAATGGCTAAGATTCATTACAAAATAGGGTTTCACCTACCCCCAAATAGATTTACAATTTAAAAACATTTTTTGTCTCTTCCCTATTTTGTCATCTAGTGGATGACACTATTGCTCTTTCGTCTTGTAGCTAATTAATGTTTTCTCTTTGCTGTAGCTATTCTTCAGGGAGATCTTCTTCTTTGGCTGGGCTGTCCTCTTGCTCCTCGGAAGCTGCGTGCTCTATATACTTGAGGATGACTGCTTGGAGCTTGTCGATCTCGAGGATCTCGCATCTCAATGCCTGGTAGCTCCATTCTTTGGTGTTCTCTTCTAGTTGCTTCCAATCCTCGTCATACTTTGAGCCTTGGTCTCTAAATAGCTCTGATCGATCCAAGGCATGGGCAGCAAAACTTAGGAATTCCGTTGTGATTTCTCCAGCTGTCCCGTCCTTCATCCTTTCGTGGAAGTATGACTTCACTTTCTTGGCATCCATTTCCACTGTGGGCATATCATAGCCCATCATCAGCTTGAGATAATCAGTGCATTCTACCCAGATTTCCTCGATCCACTCGATATCGGGATCCACTCTGCTCTGGATTTGCTCCAACCTCTCCTTCTGGTTGACAAGGTTTCTGTGCCACACATCCACCATCTAATGATCTTCTTCCCTCAGCTCTAGCTTTCCTTCCCACATATTCTCTGGCATTTGAAGAATGGCTTCAATTTTTGGAAAGGTGGAATCATAGATGGTGGGAAAATTGGTGCAGAGCTTCTTCGTGCTTTCTAGGGATTGGATCAGGTCGAAGAACTTGTTGGCTATCTGCATAGCCATGTTGATTCCCATGTTTCTGACGCTTACGACCTATTAGAACCAATCCTCAGTTGCCTTCTCTAAGTTCTTCCTTCTCTCCATCTTGTCAATCTGCTCCTTGGAGAGCAACTGCAGTGTGGCTGTGGAGGTAGTGGGTAGGTCATCCACTGAGGACCATTGCTGAATGTAGTTGGTTAGGGCAGTAACTTGCACCTTGAGCTCATCCTTGGTGACCTTGTCCTACTTGATTAGGGCACCATTATGGCCACCGATTCTTCCAGATGTTCAACCTTTTGTTCCCTAGTTGCCATCCCCAAGTCAATGGTGGAGATGTTGTAACTCACCCCTGCCTGGCCAACAGTTGGCATTGCTATTTGTGCTGCTCGGGAGCTGAAAGCGTCCATGGTTATCTTGGAATGGACCTTAGGCTTCTTCTCCTTCTTCGTTGTGGTCAGGGATCGAACCAAGATGGCTTCCAATCTTGCCCTTGGGTCTTTTAGCACTGGGGTTGTGTTTTCAAGCTGTTTCTCCAACCAGTCGGGCATGGCAAATTTGTCCTTGGGTGCATCATGGCTGCCCTCACCTTTTTCAGTCAGAGTCAAGACTTCTGCCTCCTTTTCCTTTTGGGGCTCTTCCTTCTCCTTGGTAGTTTCCTCCTCTTTATCGGAGTCACGATAAAACATGAGGCGTTTGATAGGCAGCCTACTGGACAATTGTCGGGTGGGGTTGTTTCCCTTCGCTGCCTCCTCTTCTTTCTTCTCCTTCACAGCCTCAGCCTCGGGGCTCTTAACAACATGGGTCTCAGCCTCGGATAACTCTTTTATTTGCTGCTCTTCTGGAGGCTCCCCTTCTTTATCTTGTGGTGACCCCTCAGCCTCCTCCTCAATGCTCTTTAACTATCGTGCCGACTCCTCCTCAAGATCCTCATCAAATGTTTGGATAACCTCCCTGGCACCCGAGCCATCTTCTTCATTTCCGCTCTCAGAAGAGCCCATCTCCTCCTCCTCATAGACCACCCTGTCGATGGTTTGGTACTTGTACTCAGGGTGCTCATGATACTCATCGACCTCCTCCTCTATGGGCTTCAAGGATTCTCGTTCCTACTTCTCCAACTCCTCTAATATTTGCATTATAGTCTCCATGGCTGGCAACCCTGTTGGTGGTTGTGAGGGCTGAGCTATTGCGAGGGCTTGGGCGAGGGCTGCTTGGAGAGCGGGGTCCATCAGGATTTGTGAGAGCTTAAGAGGAAGACTCTGCATGTGCTTTGCGAGGGCCTCAGGCATAGCGGCAAGGGGAACAGGTGATGCTATCGTTGCCAAAGGGAGAGATGTAATGGGTGACATAGCAGCAAAAGAGGAAGGGGGAGTGGTCATGCCAGAAGAGGAGTCGACGTCAATTATTGACCCAGCTGGGGGTGAGGGAGCAAGATGGACAGAGATATCCACCACCTGCGGAGATGAGGCGACCACGGTTTGGGAGGCGGGTGGCGCACCAGGAGGGGCAGGGAGAAGCAAGGTAGGCTGCACTTCTGTTGTAGTCACTATCTGCTTGAGCCTCTTGGGAGATGAGCCTCCCGTGTCTTTCTTTGCTTGTTCCCTGGGGTCTGCGGATTGAGCTGTCTCTATTTCTTTTCTCTTTTGAGACCTAGTGATGGGGGGATACTTGGAAGTCTCACCAGCTAAGGTGGTGGCAACAATGTCCTTCGTGGCACTTGGCTCACTCTTGAGCGCCTCATATGTTAGGACCACTCCTCGCTTTAGTTGCGCCACCTGTGCATCGACCCACTTCTTAGTGCGCGTTATGATCGGCTGGGTGATTGTGTCCAAGTCATCGACCTCTTGCTCCTCCCAGTCTATTGATGGTATAGGTAGGTTGGCAACTGCAGGGTACGTTGGGTGCATTATCATGGACTTGTCCTCCTCGAGCTGGTCCGGTACCTAGAACAGTTGCACTCTTCTCAGGAACTATATGGTCATGCGCATGTAGTGCCTCATGTGTACCGCCTTATCATCTCTGCAATCTTCTTAGAAGTCTTCAATATGGTATTTGTGGGCGTACGCTAGCCCTAGTGCCATCCTGACATGGCCATGTGGGTCCATCCGCGGGTGAGCCGTGTACCATTCAAAATTGTATTCCTTGAGTTTATTCTCAAAATTGCTGGCACATTGAGAAGTTTGTAGTCGGTACAGGCCCTGGCCGAGGGTCATGGGATAGGGGATCCCTGCTACGTGCTTATTATCGAAGACTGTTTGGATGTGTTGGAGCTGTCGGGAAAGCTCTAGGAGAATGATTTTGTCATTTGGATACCACGACAATCTGTTTGGCCACTCTGTGAATCCCTGGGCACGGATGTAGGTAAACTTTGGGAACTAGATAAATAAGAAGGCATACTCCTTCAAGAGTGCTCTAGCACTATGGGAGACCCTCCTCTCGAAGTCCCCGACGATCAATCTGATGATGTGGCCAATGAAGGCATCATTGACCCGGCAGTACTCCTTTTTGATGTTGCGGTAGTGGAGTTGAGGGTATTTGTCAAAAGGCTTGAGCCCTCGCCTATGCCCCTGATCTGGTGCCACGAATAGTCTGATGTATTGTCTTTGACCTGCAAGGGAGTATACTAGGTAAGAGGTTATGTAAAACTTAGAAATTTTCTTAACATTTACAAACTACTCGTGGAAGCAGTTGCTGATGATGCCTCCCCAGTTGAATGAGGTCTTGGTATTAACTTCCTCATTCCCTCGCAGGATCTGCTCAATGTAATATGCCATCCACTCTTGGAAATAGGCAGCTGCCGGGAGACCCATGACCCTACTTAACATGGTCACCAGGTCGTGATAGTCTTCGTGGAAGTCGCTACAGAACAGCTCTTGGGGAACCTTCGCAACACTGCCCCGTTTCTCCTTAAGCCAGTAGAGGTTAATAGACTTCTTGCACCCTAACGGACTGGCATCCCATGCCGCTCGGCACTGTTCCAAAGTGGGGACCTCCATATGTGGGAACGTGGGAATGTGGAATGTTTTGGTGATCCCCTTTGGCGACATGTCTGCGAGGATATTTCCCTCTTTGTCCATGATTGTTCTGGTGTCCGCTTGGTAGGCTTCTCGGCAGGCCATCACTAGTTCAGGTGCTATGAGAGAGGGAGGAAAATTGGTAGCCTTGGCGATTCCACTCTGCCTTATTAGTCTGGTGTTCTTTGTAGTAGGGTTGACCTTGACCCTCTGGATGAACTCATCTATGTCCACTTCGCCGATATTGGTATCTTAGATTTCTTTCTAGTCAGTTGAGACCTTAGACTGGAGCGGCTCACCCTGAAATTGAAACTTTATCTGATCTTTATCTTCTTTTCCCCGAGCAGCCCTTCTGGATTTCTTGCCCTTATCCTTTTCAGCACAATAAAACATTCAAACATTCACGTTCACATTAGTCCATATTCCAACAATAACACCTAAATAATCATTCAAATATATCATAAATTTTGTCCTTAGATGGTATCGATCTTCATTACAAGGCATTTGGACAATCCGAGCCTGGAGGGCCGGACTTCCCTAGCAGGAATGCTGTCAGGAAGGGAAAACATAGCTGCGAGCTCCCGGAGATCCTCCTCAGCTAAATTTTGATGTTTTAAGGGGCTCATGATGGAGAACAGCATAATTTAGGACATGGGTCGAAGTCAAATTATGGATTTGAGTTGGTTTGGATCGATCCAAGAGGCATCGGGGTCTTCAGGCCGGGAAGCTGCCAGGAGGCGGCCGCTGGCAACGGCGGAGGGCAGGCAGAAATTCGGAGGCAGAGGTCTGGAGCCCAAGGTCCGGAACGCAAAGAGCAGCCGATGAACTTATGGTTCAGGTTTGACGGTTTTGGTGTGGCGAGTCCCGCAGGCCGGGAGGACGCGACGCGCTGACTGCCGTGGGATTTTTTGTTGATTAAAATGGCAGCAGCGAGGAGAGGCCCAGGGCCCAGACGGTGGGAAGCCGGCAAGGGTTTTCCGTCGCAAGATTTGCAAGGTATTCAGTGGCGACGGCGAGGTGTGCCCTGAGGTTCGGAGGGCGGACGACCGCCGGAGGCCCGCCGGAGGCCACGGTGGAACCACCACGGAGTTCCGCGAATGGAACTCCGGTAAGGCGGGCCCAAAGGGCCCCATGGCAGCGGGGAGCTTTACAAAATCATACGGTGAATGGAGGCCTGAGGCCCGGGGTCCGGGAGGACAGGACGAAAACTCCGTCATCAGAGTTGGCACGGACTTCAGCGGATGGAAGTCCAGTACGCGGGGCCTGGAGATACGAAAGCGGCCGTTTCAAAAGAAGATGGCGACGGTGAAGGGTGGCCTGAGGTCCGGATCCTGGAAGGCAGTGGAGCCATCGCCGGAAGACCTCGGAGTTCTGAAATGGCAGAAAATGAGGAGCGAAGGCCCGACATTCGGGCGTTGAAGGCGGAAAAGACGCAACAATTTGACGCCGCCCAAGAGTTAACAGCGAGGGTAACAGCAAAGTCTGGCGTGCAGAAAGCTGGGGCAGAAATTCTTCAGAGCCGGCGAATACTAGGAGAATTCTAGGGACAGAACCTCGGGGTCCGGGGCCTGATGCCACAAAAGGACAGATGCTCCATTTTTAAGCGTAAATGGTGACGAACACATCGGGGCCCGGAAGCCGGGAGGAGGGGTTAGGTTTGCAATTAGAACCCAGTGAAATGTGAATGGAAATCCGAGATAGGAAACCCCGATAGCCGGGCCCGGAGAATAGGATTGCCGTCGAGAGGTTTGGTGCTTGAAATCTGACAGCAAAGGCAAGTTCTGGGCCTGGGAAGGACACTTTCCCTGCGCGAAGAACTACCACGGCAGGGAGAAGTCCCGAAATGGTGTGGAGGGAAATTGCGATGGTTTTAACAGTTTTTTATCATATGGGTTATGAGCGCAATTCAGTGCTCTTCCACCTATTTCACCCTAACCAATTATTTAATCCATTTAAATCTTTCAAAATGATGAAAAAATATGGGAGGGCAAGCGGGGATGGCCTACCTCAAAAGCGTGTAGCGGGGTGATGCGGAATTCACCAGGGATCAACAGAGTGAAGTTGATGGCGACGGTCGTGACGCTATCAAGTGTGATGGGCTCCAGATAATTATTGCTCCAACTCGCTGCAATTCAGATCGTGAAAATGACATTGGCAGGCCGGGCATTATATACCCCAACTGCCATTAATATGCGCATTAATTATAGGTATGGCTATGCCAAAAGTTGGTGAAATTCGAATTGAGTCGGTGGCGACGGCGGAGATTCTGGGACCTAGCAGCTGGAAAGACGTGGAGCGATGGCCGCTGTTTGTTTTTTGACAACTTTGAACGGCCATGGTGAAGATAGACCCAGGGCCCGGACGGCGGGAGGCCGGAACAAACTCGCCGCCAAAGGAATCTCGAGTTGCTTAGTGGCGACGGCGAGGGGCATCCCGGGGCCCGAGGGGCGGCCAGCCACTGGGGAGTCGCCGTCGCAGACGGCGATCTAGGGACAGAAGTTTGGACGCGGACTTCCGGGTCCCGGGGCCCGAAGGGGCATGCGCCGCGCAAGAGATTTTCGTCGGATTTCAAACGGAAGAAGGCAGAGTGGGCCCCAAGGGGCGGAAAGATGCCCAGGAAATGCCGCAAATGGCAGCAAACGCAAACGGGAAGCCTAATAAGGGAACCCTGGAGGCTCGGGCCCGAAGGGGCCCAGGGCTGCCCAAGGCCAAAATGCCAAAGGGAACCCGCGAGTCCCCGAAGGGCAGCAAAAACTAAAAAAATGGAGGCATGGTCGATTTATGATGAAACCCTAAAGCGACATCGACCGTACAGAACATTAAAAAAAGAGGGGCATGCAAAACGAGGTGGCCCTGAAAGACTCGACAAGGCGAAAGAAAAGAGGGTCCCCATTCCGAACGGGGCGTGTGTGCTAAGGGCACAACAAATGGAGACTCTGCTGGAGAACGCTCTGAAGTGTTCTTGGGATAAATATTCATTCAGGACCCAGAATCTCTGGTTTCGAAGACCAGGAGCAGCTTCCAAAGATGAATCTGAGAGAACAAGATCCTTAATTAGGTCAGCTTACAGGGCATCTCAGAAGCGTGTGTGAAGTGAGTTCATTCCTTTCCTAGGGATAGTGACCAGGGTCATCACTTCAACCGAGTGAGCTACAAAAGTTTCCTAACACCAAAAGTAACATGGACATTGCCTCGCTGCCAGTCAGGCATCCATAGCCTCGGCAGAGTTGTCGCTACAATCTCATGGATATTGCTTTACCGCCAGCCAGGCATCCATAGCCCCGGTAGAGTTATCTGAACGCCCATACGGTCATTTATTTTCTTTTTCAGAGTTTCTTTTTTTTGCTTTGATATTTCACTTCTCTTTTGCCATTTAGTTTGACCGGGTAAGCATTGAAGCATACAATGGGTTTGAGACTGCAGTGGTCACTGGAGTAGACTTAAAATTTTTCACTCACTAGGGTGTCATAACAATCATAGTATGGTCCTTCAAAATTTATTGTTCTATAATTTGTTGAGATCCGAGATGTGGTAAGAAGATCCAGTTAAGGGTCAATTTTTGAGCAGAGTTGAAACAAGGAAATCATTCACGGATAGTTTTGCAAAGACCAATAGTCTAGAGTGAATGTTTAGCCAAAGAACATAAAGAACAGACAACAAAGTGAACCGCTTGTTAGGCAAGCACGGCCACCACAAAGGAGTGGGAAACCTCTTTCAAAACAGAACATATGGGAGGGAGAAAGCAGAAAGGCGATGCAAAGAGAAAGTAAACAAGCAAGAAAGCAACTACCCTAACCTATGTACAGGTATTTACAACAAAGAGCTTGAAGGAGCTCAAGCTTGGAAGTAATGCTTCATGTGCTGCCCGTTGACTGGCAACGGGACATTCTCATAGATTAAGTTCTTTAGGCGGAAGGCATTATCTCCCAAAATCTCAGCTATTTGAAAGGGGCCAAGCCAAAGCTTGTCGAATTTGTTGTGTCCCCCTTTCTTTTCATGGGCCTTCTCCCAATATAGGACCAAATCTGCAATTCTAAAGGCCTTAACTTTGGCTCGGCGGTCGAACCATCTCTTAACTACGCCTTGATGTTTGGTGAAATTTTCTATTGCGTGGTTTCAGACTTACTCTAAATGTAAGAGCTCAGCTAACCGAGCTTCCCTACGGTCTCCTCCCTCATAAAAATCATTGATAAACTAGAGAGTGGGAATCTTTAGGTGGATGGGGAATACAGGTTCCAGGCCATAAACAAGATGGAATGGGGAATCTCCAAGGGCAGCCTTGTGGCGGGTGCGATTAGCCCAAAGGGGGAAACGGAGCTGGGTATGCCAGTCCTTGGGATTTCTATCTAGCAGCTTCTTGATCACAGTAATCAAATTCTTATTCGTGGATTTGGCAAGGCCATTGCCCTGAGGGTAGTAATTGGATGAGAATTTGAGGGCAATCCCATAGTCAAACGCCTAGCTAGCAAATTTTAATGAAGTAAAGGCAGGTCCATTATCACATACCAAAGCATATGGACAACCAAAGCGATTTAAAATGAAACTTTCTAAGAAATCAGTAACTACTTCAGTTGTGCAATGCTTACATACTATTGCTTTCGTTCATCTAGTACAATAATCAGTAGCGGTAAGAATGTACCTATCTCCCGCAGATGATGGAGGGCTTATCGAACCGATGAATTCGAGACCCCATTGCGCAAAAGGCCTTACCTCTAGCACAGGCTATAGTGGGACAGCAACATTCCTCTCCCTGGTGGCAGCAGTCTGGCATGTGTGGCATGAACGAACATGGCAATGGGCATCTTTGAAAATGGTTGGCCAATAGTACCCTGCCCTCAGTATTTGATGCATCGTGGAGGAACCAGAACCGTGGCCCATGCCAAATTTATTATGAAATTCTTTCAAGACGCGTTCTACTTCTTCTTTGCCAAGACATCTTAGATAAACGCCCTCATGGTTCTTCTTGTAGAGAATGGAACCCTGCAACATATAACCATTACTTTTCAATCTCAGGGCCCTCTTCTGAACTCCTTGCAGGTGCGGCAGACACTTATGATTCAGCAGGTAATAAACAACATCTTAGTACCACTCTCCCAGGGAGACATCTTCAAGCTGATACTGCTGCACTGTGAGTTCAGGCCCGACCTCTACTGCTGTTTCGGCGATTGTACGGGTGAGTGCCTGCCCTCGTACCAATTTCATCGGTTGGATTTCCATATCATACTCTTGGAGCAGGGTGACCCACCTATCCCTTCATTCACCCAATTCATTTTGTATGAGCAGCATCTTAACTGCTAGGTCGGGGACGATGGCAAACACTTTGTTGCGTAGACTGTAATGTCTAAATTTCTTCACTCCTCTGACGAGAGCGTATTCCTTTTTTCTATGTTGTGGTAACGCAATTTAGCATCTTTGAGGGGAGCACTCATGAAGGTGATTGGATGCTCATTTCCTTCGTCGTCCTTTTGGGTCAACATGCTAGCACAGGAGTGTTCCGAAGCAAATGAATAGATGTAGAATGGCTTCAAATAGTCTGGGATTACTAACACAAGGGCCTCAGCAATAGCCCGTTTGATTTCTTGAAGGGATTGTTTAGCGTCAGGTTTTCATTCAACTTTGGCATCTTGTTTGAGCATAGCATTGAGAGGTTTAACAATTTATGCGAAACCTGTGATGAATTTCCGGACAAAGTTGATCTTTCCGAAGAAAGATTTTAATTCCTTCTTGTTGCCTGGGGGTTGAATCTTGAGTAAGGACTCGATGTGCTCAAGATCAATGGAGATTCCATGTTCTGAAATGATGTGCCCAAGCAATCTACCTTCAGTCACTCTGAAAATGCACTTCTTGGGGTTTAGGGAAACCCCGAACTCCTTGCATCTCTGAAATACCTTGCATAAGTCAGAGACATGATCACCCCGCTTCTTAGAAAATAAAGTCAAATCATCCATGTAGATGATTATGCACTTGCCAATTAGGTCTTTGAAGGAAATATCCATGGCGCATTGGAAAGTGGTGCCAGCGTTGATGAGCCCGAATGACATTCTTCTATACGCAAATGTCCCCCACTTAGTGGTGAACGCCGTCTTGTGACGATCCCCATATTGCACCATTACCTGATTATACCCGGAGTATCCATCGAGGAAAGACATCATCTGGGAGTCATTGACGATTTGCAGCACCTCATCTAGCGAAGGCACTGGATAGTTGTCTTTCTCTGAGGTGCGGTTCAGATTACGAAAATCCACACACAACCTAATCTCTCCATTCTTTATTCTGACCGGGACCAAATTGGCCACCCACGTGGAGTGCCTGACTGGGAAAATGATTCTTGCTGAGAGCAATTTCTGCACCTCCTTGTAAATGATAGGTTCCAGTAAGGCATTGATAGGGCACTACCGCTGGTGGAATGGCCTCACTTCCGTCTTGAGGGGGATGGTGTGGGTGATGACAGAGGTGTCGTACGTTTTCAAATCTTTGTAACTCCATGCCACCACGTCATGATATTTTTGCAATGCATCCATGATTCCCTTCTTTTTCTCAGGCGTGCACACTTTGCTGATAAAAATATTTTTGGTCTCCTTAGTTGTCCCAAGGTTGTGAGCGTTACACTAGTTTCTTATAGCCTCCTTTTTTGTTTGCTGATTCTAATCCCTGATCTGATCCAGATCGAATACGTGCTCCAGCTGAACCATACCTTTGGGGATCATGTTGGTCTTGAGGTTGATGACCCCCTGTATGTCTAATTCAGCCTCCTACAAATTAGTTTCATCGATTATTTGAGCTGCGAAGATGTCGGAACTTGTGATGAACTGGAGGATATGTTTGTCATCATTGAAGACCTACAGGTGAGTAACATTATCCAGGACCGATGGAGTGGATGTTAGCTCAATAGTGAATTTCTTGAGCCCAGACAAGGAGAGGGGCTGTAACGTGCTAGCTGCTTGAGCCAAGGCATCTGCTGTGCGATTTTGAGCATGAGGGATCAATTGTATGTTGAATGCATCTAGGCCCTCTCAGAGATCCCAAACCCTGTGCCTGTAATTGGTGAGTCTCCGATCATGACAAGAGTATAACTTCTTGACTTGCTTGACTACGAGCGCGGAATCCCCGAAGACTTGTAGTGCTTTGACATTTTCCTTCAAGGCCATAAGAAGGCCAAGGACTAAGGCCTCATATTCTGCTACGTTATTAGTTCAATAAAACTGTAATTGGTGGGCTGTAAGAAATGTCTTACCCGTTGGACTGATGAGTTCGAATCCAGCTCTAGCTCCTTGCCTTGACTTCGATCCATCAAATCAGAGCGTCCAGCACGTAGATGATTCCTGGTCTTCAGGTCTGATAGAACTTCCATTCCCTTTCAGCCGGACGACGGGCCCTATGATTTTAGGGGGGCTTTCTGGTTTGGGGCAATGATTAACAGGCGGTTCCACTGGTGTCTCCTTGGGCATTTCTGTCTGAGGAGTAGCTACTTTCTTGACATGCTCCACTGCTGCTTGGCACAGGCAATAATCAAATTCAGAGTGAGCAGCATTGTGAACCCTACACCAGTTTGGCAATAAGAGATCCTGAAAATTCATTCGGGCCCCTAGACTGAGCTGATCCTTTACACATTTTTTTATGAAATCCTGGAAGCCATCAAGCAATCCCCAGTCGCCATCCTTATCAGGTTCGTCATCAGCTTCTGCCAATGTTTTTGTGTCCATGGGCATTCGCATGGAATTGGTCGAAGGACTACACAACACTAGCAATACCTCATCTGCATGTTCTTCCTGAAGCCCAATCTCATTTTGATAGGCAAAAGGGCAGTAATTCCCCAAATCAGTCTCAGCAAACAACATCTCATTGAAATTGTTGTATTCCGTGATCATGTACTTCATACGGGGTTCACGGTCGATACGGATCTGATTTGGCAGCCCCTTCCATGGCAGCCACATGTGAGAAAGGTCTGTGGTGGTATATCCATTCAGCGCCTTAGTGAACTCCCTCCCCAAAATAATGTCGTAAGCATCAGGAATGTCTACCACTTGGATATCAATGACCTGTTGTATCCGTGGGTCTATAGCAATTTGCATTGGGATACGATTTATTTTGCCCACTATGTTAATCTTTGTTTTTTCCAGTTGGGTAACCTTTCTCTTCGATGGCGTGGGGGTGATGCTAAGAGCCTTGCATACGGCCAAGGGCATGACGTTGGCAGACACTCATGAATTGAGCAAGCAGTTGTGCAAGTTCTTTCCAAAGATCCTAATGGTGGTCAGGAAAGGGAGAGTTTCTAGTCTCCCTTGGAGGATGCCCACAGGTGTGTCCATTTGAGCTACCTGACCCTTGTTCCTATCACTGGTCATATCCCTGGTTTGCTTATGTTGCTGATCCTTGGAAGGTTGCCTATTCACCCTTTCTGACTCCTTTTCATTTTGTTTACTTGCTGGCTAATTCGCAGGAACATCCCTCCTTTTCCAGGTATTATCTTGTATTTCCAGTTCCTTCCTAGGCTCCTCAAAGGTTACTCTCTTTGCTGGGGTTTCTTGTGTTGTACTAGAAGACGGAGTCCCAATGAGAACCCTAAAGAAGGCATGCCTCATGGCAGGAACTTTGAGTAATTCAAAGGCTGACAAACTAATTTTTACCTTCTTAAACTCTTCTGCTACATATTTTCCCATTTGCTCAATTTCGGAGCTAAAAGCCTGGCCTATAGCAGAACTAGGAGTTTGGACCTTGGTTTGCGCAGGCAGATTTTGGGGTTGGCCTTGAGGCTGATTTTGTGATTGGTTTTGAGACTGGTTCTTGTTGAGGTATTGGGCGGGTATATGAGGAGGCCTAGGGTTGTTACTAGCATCAGGATCAGGCGGGGTGGCGAAATTGTTTGGAGGGGTAGAAGTTATAAAGGGTCCACCCGCTTGCCTATTTCTAAGGAAGTAAGGACTCGACCGCTGATGGAACATGTAGACCTCATCTACAAATGGTTCTTCTTCGTCTACCAGACCATTATCTACTAAATCAAAAAGTTGAGCCAAAGCTTGTTTATTACTTACCTCTCATGCTTTCTCATTCTCCATGGGGGTAGGCTCAACTTTGAGCTCGTTGCAGTCACCTCACAGAAATGGCACCTGATTGACCACTAGGCATGAGGAATTATATGGCTCGGACGACACGATGTCCCTACAGTTGGCATTGCCGACCGCATTTTGTACCTCTACCTGGAAGATTTCAGCAGTTGTCTAGAACTCGGGACATTCTAGTTCAGAATGCCTGCTAGTTTTGTGAAGTCGACACCACCCGGACAAGGCCGCTTGAGCCAGATACACACCGCTGGATGTTTTTTCATTGCTTTTCGGTTGATCGAATGGCATGGGGACTCCTCCGTTATTGGGCCTGGTGTTCCACGTACAATTCTGCCTCTGAGAGGGCCTTCTTTCTATGTTTTGATTGGCGTTTTGCCCTCTCTCATAATTCTATCCGGAGGAAGTGCCTGTTTTATGATTATCTCTATTGTCTCTATTGTCTTGGCTGTCTTGATTGAGATTGGCCTGAAAATTGCACTGGGAGGCCTGCAACTGGTTATTCTGGTTCTTTAGATGTGTCATCTCCATGGACATCTTCTTAATCATTTTTGTTAGTTCCTCTAGTTTGTCCTTCTCGGTCGCACCTCCAAGCGATGGGGCCAGATTTTGGAGAAAAGCGGGTGGGGCCGCCAGCTGATTTTGATAGGCTGGAGGAAAGTCCGGTCCTGACAGGTACAATAGCGCCTGGGGCTGTTGAGAATATTCTTGCTGTTGCGGAGCCATCTGGGAATAATTGTACTGCTGCTGGGGCTACAAATAGGAAGCCGCTGGATGCGCATAATTCAACGGCTGCCCCGGATGCAGCACCATAGGCAATTGAGGCACTTGGTTCATAAGAGGATTTTGGTGAGAAAACACCTGATTAAGCCCCTGAATCTATATTGGGTGGGTGACAGGCCCCAAAGAGGGCAACGGACCAAAAATATTTTGTCCCAAGTTCGCACTTGCGACAACGGCTTCTACATAGGTGGCCAGTAGGGTAGCGGGCGGCGGGCACATCTTTTTCACTAAGGCCGACATGAGATTGTCCAGGGCTGCGTAGTAGATGGGGAGAGTTGCCGTGTCATTATGAATGTACGGATCCTGAAGCCTCATGTGAGCCCGATGGAAGCGGTCATTGAAGGAGCCGATAGGTTTGTTAACCTCCCTTCTGATGGACATGAACTGCTGGTAAAGGTCCGAAGGGTTGACAAGAATATTGTATTTCTGCAAAAAGGCATTCTTTATCAGGTTCCACGAGGTGATGGACCCCCTCGGCAGATTAATGTACCAGTAAAAGGCCTCTTCTCCCAATGAATGCGTAAAAAGGTGACATGCAATGTCTTCGTGGTCCACTTGCATTTCAGTGATCACTGTCTCAAATATTTTGACATGCTCCTCGACTGTTCTTTGCATATCGCGTGGATGGAACTTCGAACAAAAGCCCTCTGGATTCTTGCACATATCATTGTAAACAACAAAATGTATCAGCGACGGATTATGCACAAGCCAAGCCATGGGGGGAGGCAGAGGTGGCACTTGCTATGGGAGAACAGGGATTTGGGGTTGTATTGGCAATACAACCACAATGTGGGACTGCCCTTGAGCTATGGCTACCCTAACTGTGCCTTGGGCTGAAAAGGCTGGGAGAGGAGTGAACCCCTGGCTGCCAGAGGTAGGATGTGAAAATGCAGTTTGAGATGGTTGGGTGGAAAATGAAGGCTAGCCAAGTGAGGGTGGGGATGAAACGGGGGCAGATGGAATGGAGGAAGAGGAAGAGGCGGAGCTGCTTCCTTATGCTCATTTTTCCCTCGTGGGAGGCTGCAATTCTTCAAATTCTTCCTTGTTAGGTGTTGATCGTAGAATCCGTTGAAATCTCTCTAGGGAGAAGGATATGATCCGATCTAGCTTCGCTTTATTCTTTAACTTAGTATCTTCACCATGGCCCTCCTTCTAGCGCCAGTTTTGTTGATGGTGTTTTTATGCACTTCTCAACTTAGGCAGTGCGTAGGTGCAATACCTCTCTTAAAAGACAATACTCCACAATCGGATTGTAGAACACTATCCCAAGGTCTCTCGGATGTCAGGTCATGACAGTGCTTAGATACCTCAGTAGTTTGATGTGATTTGTTGGAATCACAAGGCAGTCTTACATAAAATACAAAGCGTAGACACAAAGCATGAGTTGGATCTGTGAAAAGGAGTTCTTAGGACAAAAGCAATTATGTGTTGGCTGTAGGTTCAAACAGCAATATTGAACTCCATCCAATTGTTAGATTTGGCTTTACAATGTGCAATGAACCTTGGTATTATTCAGTTACTAAAAAAATGGAAAAAGAGTGAAGGGAAGGAAAAGTTCCTAAGTATGAAACTTGCTGTGAATAATAACTATGGAGTTCCTGCAATGGACAATTCCTCAAACCAATATCCCACTTAACCAGGGATTTCATAGTATCGTGGAAATTGTGCTATCTTCTAAGAGTTGCAGATGTTTCATCCTTCATCCACCATATACATGCATGAATTAAAGATAAATGTTTGGGGTAGCTTTAAATTAAGTCCAGGATGACTTTGCACAGCTATCTACCTTCAGCAAACAGCAAAAAGTATGGACTAAGGGATCATCAACAAGGCAAGAATTTTCATAATCAGCCAACAGCATTCCTAAGACTTATCCAAATAAAATGAACAACTAACTAAACAGCAAAGAGATCTAAGTCAAGCATCTAATTATTGGAGAATGAATCATGTCACATGGGTGAAACCAAGAAAATACGCCAAGTCAATGATATTTCTTATAAATTTCAGCAGCATGCCTTTACAACAACTCAATTCCCCTTTCTGCAAATGAGGGGAGTGCTCTATTTATAGTTTTCTAAAAGTTAAATGAATGGCCAAGATTCGTTACAATTGTGTGGCCAAGATTCATTACAAAATAGGGTTTCACCTACCCCCAAATAGATTTACAATTTAAAAACATTTTTTGTCTCTTCCCTATTTTGTCATCTAGTGGATGACACTATTGCTCTTTCATCCTGTAGCTAATTGTTGTTTTTTCTTTTTTGTAGCTATTCTTCAGGGAGATCTTCTTCTTTGGTTGGGCTGTCCTCTTGCTCCTCGGAAGCTGCGTGCTCTATATACTTGAGGATGACTGCTTGGAGCTTGTCAATCTCGAGGATCTTGCATCTCAATGCCTAGTAGCTCCATTCTTTGGCATTCTCTTCTAGCCACTTCCAATCCTCGTCATTCTTCGAGCCTTGGTCTCTAAATAGCTCTGATCAATCGAAGGCACAGGCAACAAAACTTAGGAATTCCGTGGTGATTTCTCCAGCTATCCCGTCCTTCATCCTTTCCTAGAAGTATGACTTCACTTTCTCAGCATCCATTTGCACTGTGGGCATATCATAGCCCATCATCAGCTTGAGATACTCGGTGCATTCTGCCCATATTTCCTTGATCCACTCGATATCGGGATCCACTCTGCTCTAGATTTGCTGCAACCTCTCCTTCTGGTTGACGAGGTCTCTGTGCTACACATCCACCAGCCAATGATCTTCTTCCCTTAGCTCTAGCTTTCCTTCCCACGTATTCTCTGGCATCTGAAGAATGGCTTCAATTTTTGGAAAGGTGGAATCATAGATGGTAGGAAAATTGGTGCAAAGCTTCTTCGTGCTTTCCAGGGATTGGATCAGGTCTAAGAACTTGTTGGCTATCTGCATAGCCATGTTGATTCCCACGTTTTCGACGCTTACGACTTGTCAGAACCAATCCTCAATTGCCTTCTCTAAGTTTTTCTTTCTCTCCATCTTGTCAATCTGCTCCTTGGAGAGAAACTGCGATGTGGCTGTGGAGGTAGTGGGCAGGTCATCCATTGAGGACCATTGCTGAATGTAATCGGTTAGGGCAGCAACTTGTGCCTTGAGCTCGTCCTTGGTGACCTTGTCCTACTTGATTAGGTGGACCACTGTGGCCACCGATTCTTCCAAATGTTCAACCTTTTATTCCCTGGTTGTCGTCCCCAAGTTAATGGTGGAGATGTTGTAACTCACCCCTACCTGGCCAACAGTTGGCGTTGCTATTTGTGCTGCTCGAGAGCCAAAAGCATTCATGGTTATTTTGGAACAGACCTTAGGCTTCTTCTCCTTCTTCGTTGTGGTTAGGGATCGAGCCAAGATGGCTTCCAATCTCGCCCTTGGGTCTTTTAGCACTGGGGTTGTCTTTTCAAGATGTTTCTCCAACCAGTCGGGCATGGTGAATTTGTCCTTGGGTGCATCATGGCTGCCCTCACCTTTTTTAGTCAGAGGCAAGACTTCTGCCTCCTTTTCCTTTTGAGGCTCTTCCTTCTCCTTTGTAGTTTCATCCTCTTCGTCGGAGTCACGATAAAACAAGAGGCATTTGACAGGCAGCCTGCTGGACAATAGCCAGGTGGGGCTGTTTCCCTTCGTTGCCTCCTCTTCTTTCTTCTCCTCTGTAGCCTCGGCCTCGAGGCTCTTGACAGGATGGGTATCAACCTCAGATAACTCTTTTATTTGTTGCTCTTCTGGCGGCTGCCCTTCTTTATCTTGTGGTGACCCCTTAGCCTCCTCCTCAATGCTCTTTAACTGCCGTGCTAACTCCTCCTTAAGATCCTCATCAAATGTTTGAATAACCTCCTTGACACTGGAGCCATCTTCTTAATTTCTGCTCTCAGAAGAGCCCGTCTCCTCCTCCTCATAGACCACCCTATCGATGGTTTGGTACTCGTACTCGGGGTGCTCATGATACTCATCGGCCTCCTCCTCTTTGGGCTTCGAGGCTTCCCGTTCCTGCTTCTCCAACTCCTCTGATATTTGCATTGTAGTCTCCATGGCTAGCGGCCCTGTTGGTAGTTGTGAAGGCTGAGCTATTGCGAGGGTTTGGGCGAGGGCTGCTTGGAGAGTGGGGTCCATCAGGATTTGTGAGAGCTCAGGAGGAAGACTCTGCAGGTGCTTTGCGAGGGCCTCGGGCATAGTGGCAAGGGGAATAGGTGATGCTATCGTTGCCATAGGGAGGGATGTAATGGGTGACATAGTAGCAGAAGAGAAAGGGGGAGTGGTCATGCCAGAAGAGGAGTCGACGTCAATTATTGACCCGACCAGGGGTGAGGGAGCAAGATGGACAGAGATATCGACCGCCTACAAAGATGAGGCAACCGTGGTCTGGGAGGCAGGTGGTGCACTAGGAGGGGCCGGGAGAAGCAAGGTAGGCTACACTTCTATTGTAGTCACTGTCTGCATGAGCCTCTTGGGAGATGAGCCTCCCATGTCTTTCTTTGCTTGCTCCTTGGAGTCTATGGATTGAGCTATCTCTATTTCTTTTCTCTTTTGAGACCTAGTGATGGGGGAGACTTGGAAGTCTCACCAGCTGAGGTGGTGGCAGCAATGTCCTCCGTGGTGCTTGGCTCACTCTTGAGTGCCTCATATGTTAGGACCACTCCTTGTCACTTCAGTTGCGCCACCTATGCATCGACCCACTCCTTAGTGCGTGTTATGACCGCTGGGTGATTGTGTCCAGGTCGTTGACCTCTTGCTCATCCCATTCTATTGATGGTATAGGCAGGTTGGCAATTGCAGGGTACTTTAGGTGCATTATCGTGGACTTGTCCTCCTCGAGCTGGTTCGGTACCTGGAATAGTTGCACTCTTCTAAGGAACTATACGGTCATGCGCATGTAGTGCCTCATGCATACCTCCTTGTCATCTCTGCAATCTTCCCAGAAGTCTTCAATATGGTATTTGTGGGTGTACGCCAGCCCTAGTGCCATCCTGACATGGCCATGTGGGTCCATCCGTGGGCGAGCCGTGTACCATTCAAAATTGTATTCCTTGAGTTCCTTCTCAGAATTGCTGGCACATTGAGAAGTCTGTAGTCGGTACAGGCCCTGGCTGAGGGTCATGGGATAGGGGATCCCTGCTACATGCTTGTTGTCGAAGACCGTCTGGATGTGCTAGAGCTGTCGGGAAAGCTCTAGGAGAATGATCCTGTCATTTGGATACCATGGCAATCTGTTTGGCCGCTCCGTGAATCCCTGGGCACAGATGTAGGTAAACTTTGGGAACTAGATAAATAAGAAGGCATACTCCTTCAAGAGTGCTCTGGCACTGTGGGAGACCCTCCTCTCGAAGTCCCCGGCAATCAATCTGATAATGTGACCAATGAAGGCGTCATTGACCCGGCAGTACTCCTTTTTGAACTTGCGGTATTGGAGTTGAGGGTATTTATCAAAAGGCTTGAGCCCTCGCCTGTGCCCTTGATTTGGTGCCACGAATAGTCCGTTGTATTGTCTTTGACTTGCCAGGGAGTATACCAGGTAAGAGGTCATGTAAAACTTAGAACATTTCTTGATATTTACAAACTGCTCATGGAAGCAGTTGCTGATGATGCCTCCCCAATTGAATGAGGTCTTGGTGTTAACGTCCTCATTCCCTCACAGGATCTACTCAATGTAATATGCCATCCACTCTTGGAAATAGGCAGCTACCGGGAGACCCATGACCCTGCTTAACATGGTCACCAGGTCGTGATAGTCTTCGTGGAAGTCGCTATGGAACAACTCTTGGGGAACCTTCGTAGCACTGCCCCATTTCTCCTTAAGCCAGTAGAGGTTAATATACTTCTTGCACCCTAACGGATTGGCATCCCACGCCACTTGGTACTGTTCCAAAGTGGGGAGCTCCATATGTGGGAACGTGGGAATGTGGAATGTTTTGGTGATCCCCTCTGGCGACATGTCCATGAGGATATTTCCCTCTTTGTCCACGATTGTTCTGGTGTCTACTTGGTGGGCTTCTCGACAGGCCATCTATAGTTCAGGTGCTATGAGAGGGAGGAAAACCGGCAACCTTGGCGACTCCACTCTTCCTTATTAGTCTAGCGTTCTTTGTAGTAGGGTTGACCTTGACCCTCTGGGTGAACTCATCTATGTCCACTTGGCCAATATTGGTATCTGAGATTTCTTTCCAGTCGGTTGAGACCTTTGACTGGAGCGGCTCACCCTAAAACTGAAACTTCATCTGATCTTTATCTTCTTTTCCCCAAGCAGCCCTTCCAGATTTATTGCCCTTATCCTTTTCGGTGGAGGCCCCTGAAGTTCCTATAGATGATTCCATATATCCTGCAAGTAAGGGAAAAGTCAGCACAATAAAACATTAAAATGTTCACGTTAGTCCATATTCCAACGATAACACCTAAATAATCATTCAAATATATCATAAATTTTGTCCTTAGATGGTATCGATCTTCATTACAGGGCATTTGGACAATTCGGGCCCGAAGGGCCGGACTTCCCTGGCAGGAATGCTATCAGGAAGGGAAAACGTAGCCACGAGCTCTCGGAGATCCTCCTTAGCTAAATTTTGATGTTTTAAGTGGCTCATGATGGAGAACAGCATAATTTAGGACATGGGTCGAAGTCAAATTCTAGATTTGAGTTGGTTTGGATTGATCCAAGAGGCATTAGGGTCTTCAGGCCAGGAAGCCGCCAGGAGGCGGCCGCTGGCAACGGCAGAGGCAAGCGGAAATCCGGAGGTGGAGGTCTGGTGCCTGGGGCCCAGAAGGAAAAGAGCGGCCGATGAACTTATGGTTTAGGTTTGATGGCTTTTCGTGTGGCAGGACCCGAAGGCCAGGAGGACGCGCCACGCTGACCATTGTGGGATTTTTTGTTGACTAAAATGGTGGCGGCGAGGAGAGGCCTAGGGCCCGGACGACGGGAAGTCGGTAGGGGTTTTCCATCAAAAGATTGGAAAAGTATTTAGCGGCGATAGCGAGGTGTGCCCCGGGGTCTGGAGGGCGGACAACCGCCGGAGGCCATAGTAGAACTGCCACGGAGTTCCGCGAACAGAACTCTAGTAAGGCAAGCCTGGAGGGCCCCATGGTAGCGGGGAGCTTCGCAAAATCATACGGTGAATGGAGGCTCGGGGCCTGGGGTCCGAGAGGATGGGATGAAAACTCCATCGTCAAAGTTTGCATGAACTTCCATGGATGGAAGTCCAGGAGGCAGGGCCCGGAGACTCAAAAGTGGCCGTTTCAGAAGAAGACGGTGACGGCGAAGGGCGGCCCGGGGTCCAGATCCCAGAAGGCGACAAAGCGATCACCGGAAGACCTCGGAGTTCCAAAATGATAGAAAATGAGGAGCGGAGGCCCGACATCCGGGGGCCGAAGGCAGAAAAGACACAACAGTTTGACGCCGCCCAAGAGTTAACGGCGAGGGTAACGACAGAGTCCGACGCGCAGAAAGCTGGGGAAGAAATTTCTTCGGAGCCAGCAAATATTGGGAGAATTCTAGGGACGGAACCCCGGGGTCCGGGGCCCGATGCCACAAAAGGATAGATGCTCCATTTTTAAGCGTAAATGGTGACGAACACGTTGGGGCCCAGAAGTCGGGAGGAGGGGTTAGGTTTGTAATTAGAACCCGGCGAAACACGAACAGAAATCCGAGATAGGAAACCTTGATAGCTAGGCCCGGAGGATAGGATTGCTGTCGGGAGGTTTGGTGCTTGAAATCTAACAGCGAAGGCGGGTTCCGGGCCCAGGAAGGACACTTTCCCTGCGCGAAGAACTGCCGCGGCAGGGAGAAGTCCTGAAATGGCGTGGAGGGCAATTGCAATGGTTTTAACATTTTTTTATCATATGGGTTATGAGCGCAATTCAGTGCTCTTCCACCTATTTCACCCTAACCAATTATTTAATCCATTTAAATCTTTCAAAATGATGAAAAAATATGGGAGGGCAAGCAGGGATGGCTTATCTCGAAAGCACGCAGCGGGGTGATGCGGAATTCACTGGGGATCGACGGAGTGAAGCTGATGGTGACGGTCATGACCTATCAATCGTGATGGGCTCTAGATAATTACTACTCCAACTTGCTGCAATTCAGATTGTGAAAATGACATTGGCGGGTCGGGCATTATATACCCCAACTGCCATTAATATGCGCATTAATTGCAGGTACGGCCGCGCCAAAAGTTGGTGAAATTTGAATTGAGTCGGCGGCAATGGCGGAGACTCCGGGACCCGGCAGCTGGAAAGACACAGAGCGATGGCTGCTGTTTGATTTTTGACAACTTTGAACGGCCATGGTGAAGATAGACCCGGGGCCCGGACGGCGGGAGACCAGAACGAACTCGCCACTGAAGGAATCTCGAGTTGCTTAGTGGCGACGGCGAGGGGCATCCCGGGGCCCAAGGGGTGGGCGGCCGCCGGGGAGTCATCGTCACAGATGGCGATCTAGGGAGGGAAGTCCAGACGTGGACTTCCGGGTCCCGGGGCCCGAAGGGGCATGGGCTGATCGGGAGATTTTCGCTGGATTTCAAACGGAAGAAGGCAGGGCAGGCCCCGAGGGGCAAAAAGATGCCTAGGAAACTCTGCAAAGGGCGGCAAATGCAAAGGGGAAGCCCGATAAGGGAACCCTAGAGGCCCAGGCCAGGAGGGGCCCAAGGCCGCCCAAGGCCAAAATTCCAAAGGGAACCCGCGAGTCCCCGAAGGTCTAAAAAAACCAAAAAAATGGAGGCATGGTCGATTTATGATGAAACCCTAGAGCGACATCGACCATACAGAACATCAAAAAAAGAGGGGCATGCAAAATGAGGCAGCCCTGAAAGACCCGACAAGGCGAAAGAATAGAGGGTCCCTGTTCCGAACGGGGCGTGTGTGCTAAGGGCACAACAAAAAGAGGACAAGTTGTATTATCTTCACAAAGGAGATTACAAATGCATTCACTTCCTCTATCTTTCAACCTTCACTTTGGCAGAACCTGGGTAATTGTAAAACTATTATGTAGCAACAAATACAAGGAAAAAACTTATCCAAAATATCTCCAACAAGGCCTAGGCATCCACCTTCTCTCTCCAACATGGAAGCATGAAAGTAACATCAACATGAAAAGTACAAGTTTCAAAAATACCTTTCCAAAGTTGGGTGCCCATATCCATGCATGGAAACTTACAACATCTTATGACACATCATAACCATCATAGATACTACCAACATGCATGCAATCCAAGATGGGCACTTGGGACTAAATAGAGAAAATATACAAGAAGCATATCCATCATACACATCATAGTATCATAGAATCTTATGAAAAGTTGTAGTTGTCATAGATTCTTTACATGCACCCACCAAACATTATGACGTGTTCCATACATGCCAAAAATAACTGATTCTCTAAGAGGAAATGCCTAACCTCTTTTACCATAAGTTTGTACATTTACTAATAGTAAAATTCACTCCATAATTATTTTTGATAACTCTGAAACCTACTGTGGATAGTAAATAATTTTTACCACTACTGGTGAAACTTGTACCACTTCTTATGGGTAATTTCTAATAACAAATAACAAAAGGAATAAATAAAATATTGGGATTTACAAGGCAAATGACACCTTATCCCAACATTATCCCACTTGAAATTATAAATTGTAAATCAACCCATAAAAAATCAAATCAAAATAATCAGGCACTAGAAATGAGGCCCATGGCCTCTCTGCACCACACAAACTTCTTTGTGCTCACAAGTTTGGTCAATGAATCTACAACATTCTTTAGATTATCTATCTTCTTCAACTTAATTTTTACATTTGTAACCAGCTCTTAAACAAAGTGATATATTACATCAACATGCTTAGTCTAAGCATGATACATAGGATTCTTGGCCAAACAAATAACACTCTGGATATCACAACCAATCAAAATGATCTTGCAATAAAATCCAATACCTATACATAGTCTCCTAAACCAAA
Source organism: Sequoia sempervirens (assembly GCA_007258455.2). NCBI lineage: Eukaryota > Viridiplantae > Streptophyta > Pinopsida > Cupressales > Cupressaceae > Sequoia > Sequoia sempervirens. The sequence goes on along the minus strand of VDFB02171006.1, from coordinate 1,445 downwards.
CTACCTCCTTAGAGACATGGTATCAAACATATACTCTACTTCAGTGGTAGACAAAGCAACTTTGGTATTCCTCTTACTCATCCAATTCACTGCACCTCCAAATAGAGTAAATACATAGCCACTAGTGGACCTTCGACTATCCAAGTCACCTTCCCAATCTACATCAACAAAACCCTGTATGTCCAAAAATTTATTAGCACTATCAGTACCAAAATAAACCAAACAATGATTAGGACTACCTAAAAGATATTTCAACACCCTCTTTGCATAATTCCAAAGTTGTCTATCAGGGCTAGACATAAATCATCCCAAAACTCCCACTACTTGTGCAATATCTAGTCTAGTGCAAACCATTACATACATCAAACACCCTACAACACAAGCATATGGTACATTAGACATATCCTCATGATAATCCTCTATCTTTGGACACATATCTAATGAAAGCTTAGTAGCAATCAATAAAGGAACTCTAACTCGATTATAGCCTTTCATACAAAACCTCTGCAAAATAGTATCCACATACTTACTTTGTGATAACCAAATCTTTTTGTTACCTTTGTCACTTCTAATCTCCATTCCTAGAATATACCTGGTAGCTCAAAGATCCTTCATATCAAATACACCTAAAATTTTGGCTTTAATCTCAATAATCATATCCTTAGTATCATTGAAAAATAACATGTCATCAACATACAAAATAATAATCAGCATAGAATCACCAAAACAATGAATATAAATGTACTGATCCTCCTCACTTCTAACAAAACCCAATTTAAAAAAAAAATCAAACTTTTGATACCACATTTTGGGGGACTGTTTTAAACCATAAAGAGACCTATTTAACCTACAAACCCAAAGTTCTTTTCCTTTTGATTCAAAACCTATAGGCTATTGAATATATATTTCTTCTTCAAGATCTTCATGTGAGAATGTGGTCTTAACATCCATTTGCTAAATCTCCCAATCATAAGTTGCATCAATGGATAAGATAAATCTAATAGAAGTCAATTTATCAATAGGAGAGAATATCTCACCAAAATAAACTCCCTCTCTTTGGGAGTAGACCTTGGCTACCAATCTAGCCTTGTACTTCTCCAATGAATAATCTTCTCCAAACTTCTTCTTGAAGACCCACTTACATCCTATGGAATTTCTTCCTTTACGAAAACAAACAAGATCTCAGGGGTTATTAGAGTCTAAGGTCATCATCTCCTCATGCATGGCTAACTTACAAGACTCACTATCATCTATAGAAATAACTTCTTTGTAGGATCTAGGTTCATCATTAGTACTCAATAAAGCATATCCACAACAGAAATATTGTGGACTATACCTATAAATAGGATTTCTTTGTCTTGTAGATCTCCTCAAGGGTGGAGTAAGAGACTCAACTAGTTGTTTTGTATGATCATTTGTACCAACTTCTTCTATAACAATAGATT
>VDFB02171005.1:0-28902 GCA_007258455.2 Sequoia sempervirens | reverse complement strand
TAGACCCATTGAATTTTGAGTGGATTTGAATGATAAAATAGTTTTAATTAAATGTTAATAGTGACACATTTAGGTGTTTTTTTTTGTTTTGTAATGTATATCAGTGATTTTCTGTAATGTATATGTATGTATATGTTTAAATATGAACAAATGCATGTATGCTTATGTTTTATGAATGCATGCATGCATGCTTATGTTTCTATGACTATATGCATGCATACAAACATGCAAAAAATCACAAATATATAAGTCTCACCAAATAAACATCGAATCCAAATATAATGCAAAATTCAGTCATATCATCTCTAAAAACCTATGTAATTGGCAGCTACAAATTCAAATCCTCTAACAAATTCAAATTTGAAACACAACAATCAAATTGAATGCATTCAATTGTCATATTCAAATTTCTAAATAAGACGGATAACATCCAGTGGCATTCACAATTATTCTCCTCTGGTAATATCCTCTCCATACTTTAGAGTATTGAATGGCATCCTTTGCACATTCCTCATATATCCAAGGGTGATGAGAAACGATGAATATAACTTGAATTATAAATATTCGTATACAATTCTATTAACATTTATATGTTTTTACATATATTTATGTTTTCCATATGGAACTTTTAATATGTTGAACTTGATTAATTATTGTATACACCTGAAAATAGTCATCACATTCAATTAATTAAATACAACCTATTTTATTAATACTTCAACTACATATAAATAAGGTCTTACTTTATTTATATTGTTCACTTTACCTTTAATTCTCCTAATTCACATTCCTCTAAATTAAATAAACAAAAAAACCCTAAATGTGTTTATTTGATTAATCTTCCCTAATCCTGATTAAGAATTAGAGCACATTTCTACAACTTTCTTTTATGTGCCACCTCATAAAGGTCACATGAAAATAAATAAGCCTAATTATTAATTGGAATTATCCTCACACACTTCCACCAATAAGAAAAAACACATGGCTTTATTCCCCCACACTTCCAACAAATTTGGAGCACATGGGTCTTTGTTTCACACACTTGGAATCTCAAACATTTGGCATGCTTCCAATTGGTCAAGGGATTCTCTTCACACACATGGCATGTCGTCCTTGGTCAAGGGGACAACATCCTGATTCCTTTCATCTCCACCGTCTATCTTGTCTCCTTTGAATCTAAACCGTTGATAGGTGCCACCTCACAAAATGATTGAGAAACTCTATAAATACACCCCTCATCCTTTGCATTATTATCCACCTTTTGAGTAATGTTATAATTCTATTTTGAGAAAAAAAATGGAATAGTGTTATAATGCCATTTTTCATCCACACTTTGAGCATTGTTACTGTATACCCTGATATTTGTACTTCTTTAAATGAGCAAAACAACTAAGAAATATGAAAAACAAAATACCAAGGACACCTCAAGATTAGCCAAAAGAGAGTGACAAAACAATAAGAAAAGTAGATAGCACAAGACAAATAGTTTTACCTTCCTTTGTTGTTGATACTCCTTTGATTGGCCCTTGCTTGGATGGGATGTGTGCTCCTTGATGGCTCTATTGAGGATCTTTACTATGTGCTTGGATGCAAATGCAAGTGGATGTTATTAAAAATTGGATGATTTCACAAAATGGCAGCATGTAGTTACAAATTGACTAAGTGTTTTAAATGGCCTTGAAGAGGGGGTATTTAAAGAGGATTTTGAATTCTCTAGAGAATTCAAGGGTCAAGATTGATCCAACAGGGTCAAGATGAAGGGCTATGGTGGGTTGAGAACTCACAAGCCCTCACATCTTGACATGTGGAGGGTGAAGTGGCCAAGGGGGGATGAGATGGAAATGAGTTGTCAAAAAGGTACATGAGGTGGAAAAAGGACATGCACCTTGGGGGGTGAGAGGATTTCCACAAAAAGGGATTTCTTGTCCCCAAGTAGGAGTGAAAGGGACATTTGAGAAATTTTAGAATTCCTCAAAAATCTACATGGAAAAAGGAAAGGTGGTTGGGTAGGATGATCTAGAGGGTAAAAGGTGGGCTCCAAAAAGGTGGGACTTGGTCACATGTGGAGATTGTGACAAGTCCAAGGTTTTAGAAGCCTTGGAAGGATAAAATGTGAATTAAAAATTCACATGGGAAGGAGAGAGACATGGGATAAATAAATGAGAATTAAAAATTCTCATGGGAAGGAGAGTCAATGCCCAAAAAGGAAAAATGGAAGAATTGACCAAAAAGTGGTGCTAAATTTAGCTAATGACTTTGGTTAAGGTTGTGCAAATATTGGATTAGGCTAATTAACAGAAGATTAGAGGCAAGTGGAAAATGTAGGAGGATGTGACATTAATCTCTGATTAAGAGGATGCACATCATAACCCTAAATTAATTAAATTAATTCAGATTAGGGTGAGATTATGGAGGATGTGACAAGGAGAGAGAAAGTGGGGAATTTTAAATTGATTTAAAAAAAAGGGAAGAATGAGTAAATTAAATAAATTAGTGTATTTATTTAATTTAGAGAGGAATAAGGTAAAAGACAAAGCATTAATTATTAAATACTTTATCGGTATGAGACAAAAGGTGTAATATTAATTTAATTTAATAAATTAATATTAATACGATAGATGGGAAGACAGTAATTTTAATCATATGGAAGTGATTAAATTTGGATGCCTACATTTTTCCCCTCTTTGAAATATTGTTGAAATAACAATGTTTCGAAGAAAAGTAAATGTCAGGGATGAAGAAAGGAATGAGGATTGATGCCCCGACCTGACGAAGGAGAAGAAGGATGCCCCAGTGCCTGGTTTGAAATGGATGGAAGGAAGTAGTAGGGTATGCCCCCTCGAGAGGGCGGTTGGGGAAGAAAGGAGGGGCCCCAGATGACATCTCGATAGAAAGAAATGGAGGAGACCATTGGATAGAGGGCAAAAAATTAAGCAACTTTTCCTTTTGAACAGAGTGGATTGGATGTACGGTGTGCGTATGGTAGCTCCGGGAAGTTAGGCATTAGTTGGAGGGAGGAAAAGTTAAATAGGAGGTAAAAAATACCTTGGAGGTAGAAAGGGTTGAAAAGGTAATTTAAAAATTTACCTTAGTCATTTTCACTCAAGCAAGTGAGGAAAGGAGGAGAAAGAGAGAGAGGAGACGGAGCAAACATGCCGCAGGATTACGACACCGAGATCGTGCACCGAGCTGATGAGGTGCGGAAACGATGGACTCACTTCGTGGTGCCCCGTAAGGTGAGTACGGAAACCTATGCTAGTAATTTTGAAAAATTTGACCATGTGTGAAAAGATAAACGAAAAAGTGGCATATGGGTTTTATAGGTGGGGAAAAAAAACAACTAGGTAGTAAACAGAAACTTGAAAAAAATTAAAAAAACCAGAAAAAAGAGGGGGACGGGCGAATTGTTCCACCATAGTGGGGCGTATGCGCCCCCAAAGGTAGGGCGCAGCCGCCCCGCCAGGGCGGAGCCGCTCGAGGTCACAGACGCCTGGCCGGGGCAGAGCCGCCTCAGCGGCGGGCGCAGACGCCTCGGGCTGGGGAGCGCGAGCCGCACGCACCGGCGCAGACACCCTCGCCGGGGAAGGATCCGCCTCAGGGTCAGTGGGCACGCGACCGCTGGGCACAGCCACCTAGGGACGGAGCCGCCTGGGCGGGCGAATCCACGTGAGGGCGGATGCCTGGGCGGGCGCAGGGGTCACTCGGTGAGGGCGGAGGTGCCCCGAGCGGCGGGTACACACAAGGAGGGCGAAAGGCGGAGCCGGCCAAGAGGTAGGAGGAGCGGCTGGAAAGAAAAGAAAAGAGGGGAGGGACAAAAACAGACATGAGGAGAGAGAAAAAAGTAAAGACGATCCGAAGTCCTGAAAAAAAATTATGTACTGATAAATGGTTGGTGTGGATGCAGTGTTTGATGCGGATACGGACACACGAGCGATGATCGGAGGCACTGACAACAGCACTAGGAGCGATGACGGGTGTGGATCATGCGGCTTTGGAGCATGCAGGACTTATGCATTTTCTAGAGGTGCCAGTGCTGAGGGCACATCGAGTGATGCTGATAGCCCTGATAGAGAGATGGAGTTCAGAGACGTCGACGTTTCGGCTGCCAATGGGAGAGGTTACGGTGACGTTGGAGGATGTATGGCGCATCCTCAAGCTGTCGATATCAGGGATTTTATTGAGTGATGTGGAGTCGAGGGGGGCCAAGTTGAGGCAGACTATGAGAGTGATGTTTGGGGACGTCGTCCTGCCATTGCGTGGTCAGTAGTTGGATGTAGATGGATGTCTGACAGTGGGAGTACCAGCGTTGCCTTTATTTTTAGCGGGGTTGATCAGTGGGATATTGCTGCCAGATCGTAGTAGGCGGTATTGCAGTTTGTGGTTTATGGAGCCGATCCAACATATTGTGGAGTGGCGAGAGGGACAGATTGCATGGGGTGCATGTGTACTAGCCTAGTTGTATAGAGATATGCATATGATTTGTTATCGGGAGGCAGTGATCTTGACACATGACGCTGCTACAGGTTTGGGCGTGGGAGCACATTACGGTGACTAGACCGATTGTTGTGCGGGAGGGAGAGGTGGATGATTCAGAGCCCCTGTCATGGAGATATGGAGAGGGAAGGGGCTGGCTTATTCATCATAGGTGGGTGGGAGATGTGGAGGTATGGAGGAGGATAGAAGATTTGGTGGAGGGAGACATAGTTTGGCGACCATATATGCGACGACGCTTCAGGGGATGGAGGGAGGAGACTGCGAGATATAGTGGGTATTTTATGGCGCAGTGTGTTCTGATTGGGATGCTTCCACGGATAGTGGAGATGCACCGGCCGGATAGGGTACGGAGACAGTTTGGGCAGACACAGGATATTCCGGGGCCACCAGTGATGTTTTGACGACTCACCAGAGAGCGACCATGGGGGTGGGCGATTAGCCCTACATCAGCCAGAGCAGCATGGGCAGCGATAGTGCAGGTACCCTACCCTGGGAGATATGAGGGAGAGGAGGATGTAGGAGTGACAGACCGATATGACCGGTGGTTCCGCAACCACCTATGGGATAGGATTACACCTTTGGTGCCGATTGTAGGAGTGGTCGGGTTTGGATCAGAGGATGAGCGGCGTGGGGTGAGAGAGGGAGGACAACCTGAGCTGGAGATGGGAGGGGAGATGATGGAGGCAGTGGGACGGGTAGGTAGGAGGAGGAGGGGAGCTAGGGGGTAGCGGAGGAGGATGAGAGAGGCGAGACAACAAGAGAGGAGGAGAGATCCGGAGCCAGATATTGGGGGACAGGAGGAGAGGGGGATCCGGAGCCAGATGTGAGAGGACAGGAGGGGTCAGAGGTAGAGATGATACATGCAGTGGAGGGTAGAGGGGGGCGACAGACTGGTATAGGAGGCAAAGTACGACAGAGGAGAGTCTTGGGACGTGCAGAGCAGGGAGAGGAGAGACAGCCGGAGGGAGGGCAGGAGGGGATGGAGGCCATGGGGCAGCCAAAGTTGATGATGAGTGGGCGGGGCGGTGTTAAGGGTGGTGGCCAGAGCATGAGGGGTGCAGGAGGTCTTGAGGCAGTCGGCGGAGAGAGGGTGAGGAGTGGGGGACAGCAGAGGGGGGGGCAGGAGCCTCCTGTTGTAGAGATAGGAGAGAGTGAGGATGAGGAGCAGCCGGAGATGGGAGAGTCGTAGAGATTGATGAGAGTGGGGAGGCATGGTCAGCCACGGAGAATACGAGTCTGTCCTTCCCTGGAGGACATGGGGGATCAGGAGGAGGAGGCTGGGGAGAGTGAGGATGCTATGGAGATAGATGGCGATGTGCCGGATATAGATGTTTGGGATGTAGAGCCATTAGCAATGGTTCCTGTCAGTTCCTCAGGAGACGTGATTGTTCAGCCAGGAGGTACGATGGAGGGTCTTCAGGATATTGGTCTGAGGTTGAGGGTGGCAGAGGTAGAGGTGATCAGGCTCAGAGCCGAGCTATCGAGAGTGCTAGTAGCAGGTCAGAGGACTGATAGATATATGGTAGAGGTGATGTGGAGAGAGAGGGAGATACTGTAGGCTGATATACAGGGGCTATAAGATGAGTTAGCTGCTGTTAGGTGGGATCGGGACAGACTAGAGGTGGAGACTGTTATATTGCAAGCTAGAGGGGCAATAGTGGGGATGATGGTGTCGACAGATAGTGGGTAGCAGGTGGAGGATCTTCGGTGGGAGCGAGATGAGTTATAGGACAGAGTGTTTTGTTTAGAGCAGACGGTGCGAGAGATGGGGGCGATGCAGGAGAGGGAGAGACAAGCGAGGGAGCAGGCTCGGACTATGTAGATGGAGAGAGAAACAGCACAGGCACGAGTTCAGGTGTTGCAGGGTGAGCAGGATGCAGCATTGTTGAGAGTCCAGGAGTTGCAGGGGGAGAGGGATGGGGCAGTGATCCAGGCAGAGACGGCACAAAGAGAGAGATGTTTCAGAGAGACAGATGTAGATATTGCAGGGGGAGCGGGATGTGGCAGTGGCATAGTGGCAGTCTATGCAGGTTAGGGATGTGACAGGGGGGATATGCATGGATTACAGAGGGAGAGGGATGCCGCAGTAGCCAGAGTGGTAGCTGCTGAGGAGATGAGAGATCGGGTGCAGGTGGAGATGGCACAGTTACATATATCCCAGGAGGCCTAGGAGCAGGAGAGGAGGATGATTACGAGGGATCGGGACAGGTATCGGCATGAGCGAAACTCTGCTCATGTTCAGGTTGCAGAGAGAGGATAGCATGCGAGAGGCAAGTTTTTGGATGGCTGCGTATTACGACGCAGTTCCTGATCCGGCTCAGCGGAGATTCCGCTATACCAGGTAGGCACCTCAGATGCCGGCGCCATCACAGTCATTGGGGACACAGACACGTGGGTACAGTGATTCACCAGGTGTGTCACCAGGCAGAGGAGCAGGACCTGAGTCTCCACAGAGATCAGATGTGGGGAGTTCATTTGGGCGGTGATAGGCTACTGAGTTTTTGACAGATGCATAATGGACTGCGTAGGATGTATTTGACAAAGATCAGAGGTGTTCTATATCTCTGGATTTTGTACTTTGTCATGTGGTGGATATATTGTATGATGGACTTGTGATACATGTTATATTATTTTGATATGAGACAGTTCTTATTGACACCATGTAGTATGTTTCTGTTTATGATGGATGATTATATGCACATGGATATGGTATTATATGTTTATGTGGATGGATGTACTCATGTGTTGGTTTATTTATGTTTTATGTTTATGATATGAGATGTTCATGTGGATGAATAGATGTATGTATTTATGGATAATTTTACGTATGCGTATACATTGATCTATTGAAATGTTTATGTGGATGATTGGAGTTATGTACTTATGTAATATGAATGATTTTATGGATGCGAATGGTGATGTGGCATGTGTAGCTATGAGATCTATGATGATTTATTTATATGGATTCCTAATTTGACTTATTTATCTTGTATCTGATATATGCAGTATGTGTTGTATTATGCGTCTAACACTGTGTTATGCAGGTGGCGGTGTACGTATGGACCTATCATGTGGTGCAGGTGACGATAGATTATATGTATGATGTATTATGCATCTAACACTTTGGTAATTCTAGAGGAAGTAACACACGACCATAGGTGCCAATAAGAACTGATATGATAATGGGAGGTGGGTGCGTGGTGATGGGTGTAATTGGGCATCTGTCAAAAAGTATCAGTATCCTGAGAAGAAGGGGAAATGATGGGGGAGAGTATTTGCACAACCAAAACCCTAGGGTGAGTGTTTAATGCAATGATTATGAAAATGAAATCCTAACTCAATTTTTCCATCTTTGGAGCACTGGTTTTTGCTATAGCATAAGACACGATTCACCAAGGTATGGAGGACCGAGGTAGATTAGTGTCTAATGCATGAGACAAACACGCCAGACAAGAAGGCTATCCCAATACCCCAAAGTCTCGAGGACCTTGTTCGGGTCCACTACTGGGATAACCACAAACACAAAAGGATGCCCCAACATAACACAAGACCGTGAGGATCTTGGTGGGTACTATGTGGGACAACCAAGAAGACATCATCAAACAAAAGATCAAGATATGCCCCTATGTGGACCAATCAAAACATGCCATAATATGATGGATCATGGCGGTCTTGATAAGTGATGATAGGGAGCTCAAATGCTAAACAAAAACCAAAAGCATCAAAAAGATCATAATCAATTTCAAATGTCCATTGCCATAAGATCCAAGGGATAGATGGAATCGATGAGGTCTGTTAGGAAGGATGTATCCTGTTAAGACCTATGATGGATGCTAAGTGAAAAGATCAGTATGATATAGGAGATTCGAAATTGATTAGGTTCATTGGTACAAGTGGGTTTTGTTTGTTAAGAACCAGCTAGATAAAGGCATAACTTGATGACAACCAGAAAGGAGACAAGACACAACCTAAAGACCTAGGGGCTTGGGGGCCGATCAGAGATTAGCCTTGCCTATGTGAAAGCGTAGAGCCCTCGTAGTTCATAGAAAAAGACCCTGTATAAAGCAAAAAGAGGACAATGGTGACCGATGATGGACACAAGACGCGACCGAGAAATGCCCCGGGGGAGGATCGAATGACCAACCTTGCCTACGTGAAAGCGCAGGGGCAACGTAGTTCGATAAAAAGATGGAAGTGGGACAAGAGGATGAGATCTAGATGAAGACCGACACGATGGATGATCCTATATGACGACATGGGCCGATAGACGAAAGACAAAAGCTCAAAGTGGGATATAAGAAAGCTCAGGATGAGGGATAGGTAAGGTGAGTCGTCTAATGCTCAATCAACAAATACCAAGTGGCCTAGGCTGATGTGGGTGGGGATGAAAGTGCGGATGACAACATAAAGTAACTAGGATGCCATGTAGATAATGATTAAGCCCTCTATGGATGACACCTGTTACCAGGTTTTCACCATCCATACTTATCCAAGGCGCCACCAAGAGGTGGTTTTCACCATAGGACGAATTTATTTCTCTTTACTATTTTTGGATTTTTTTGTCACTTTTTTGATTTTTTTTTGATTTTTTTGATTTTTTTAATTTTTTTGATTTTTTGATAGGGTAGACCAAGCGAACTTTAAGCGTAGAACCTTTTCAAATGGAGAATATTGATAGGTTCGTCAAGGGGATCCCCTTCCAGAGTAGTCAACCTGTAAGCTCCAGATCCATATTTGGCAGTTATGATATACGGCCCTAACCAGTTTGCCTCAAATTTTCCTTTCTTGTCACGATCTTGCTGAGTGCGGTGATTTTCCTTGAGCACAAGTTCACCAACCTGGAATTGCCTGGGGCGGAACTTTTTACTGTAATGACGTTTGAGACAATTCTGGTATACTTGTAGGTGATCATAGGCCCGTATTCTGTGTTCATCCAGTAACTCTAGCTGTGCAAGCCGAGCGACGCGAGCATCTTCTTCGCTGATGAGGTTCTTCAAAGAAATTCTCAATGAAGGGAGCTCAACTTCGATTGGCAAGACGACTTCAGCTCCATATACTAAAGAGTATGGAGTGGCGCCTATTGGGGTACGGATGGATGTGCGGTATGCCCAAAGGGTGGGATGAATGTGAAGGTGCCAATCTCGTCCAGTGTTATTGACCACCTTTTTGAGAATGCGGATGAGGGTTTTGTTGGTTGCTTCTGCCTGACCATTACCCTAAGGATAATAAGGCGTCGACCAACGATGCTAAAATATGGAAAGTATCGCATAGGTGTTTCATGGCTTGGTTCTTGAATGGTTTTCCGTTGTCGGAAATGATGGTGGATGGGATACCATATCTATAGAGAATATGGTAGAGGATGAATTTAGAAACCTGAGTACCGGTGATTTGTGAGAGTGGCATTACTTCCACCCATTTGGTGAAACACTTAGTTGCGGTGATGATGAATGTATGGCCGTCGGATGATGGTGGGTGAATCTTGCCAATCAAGTCAAAACCCCATTGAGAGAACGGCCACGATGCTAATAGAGGTTGAAGATCTTGTGCTGGGGCATGGATCAAATCCACATGCTGTTGACACGGAAGGCATTTCTTCACGAATTCGCAAGCATCATGTTCCAATGTAGGCCAGTAATATCCAGCCCACAAGATTCTTTTGGCCAGAGCCATACCATTTGAGTGAGCCCCACAAATACCACCATGTACTTCCGTTAGTACCGTTTGGGCTTCGGTCTCATTCAGACATCTTAGGAGGATTCCATCATACCCGCGACGATAAAGCGTATCACCAACGATGATGTATCAGGATGAACGATGGATAAAGGATTTACGTTGGTTGCGTGTAAGTTCTGGGGGTATGGTATTGTCACGGAGGTAAGTATATATGTCTTGGTACCACGGGGAGGCAGGACCTACAATATCACACACCATGTCAGTGTCAGGAACATCATATGCAGGGATTAACAATTGTTCGATGAGAAACTCACATTCTGTTCGATCTTTGGGCATGTCAATCAAAGAGCCAATAGTGGCCATGGCATCTGCTGCTTTATTCTGCACCCGAGGGATTTGGTCAAATTGTATGGAGGTGAAATATTTCTTGAAATTGTCCACCATGCATTTATAGGGTAGCAGTTTGTCATCCTTTGTGAGGAATTCATCATTAACTTGTCTGATAACCAACAAGGAATCCCCAAAGACTTTCAAATGTGTAATGTGCCACTGTTTTGCAATTCTAAGGCCAGTGAGGAGGGCTTCATATTCTGCCATATTGTTGGTGCAGGGAAACGCTATCCTGAATGATTTTGGGATGTAGTCACCTTGAGGGGTGACTAATAGAATTCTTGCCCCAGATCCACTGTGAGTGTATGAGCCATCAAAGTATAACGTTCAAGTTGGTGCTTCTGTTATTGTGTAGATTCCTTCATCCGGGAATTCAGTGTCTATTGGGTAGGCATCTACTAGTGGTGCTTCAACCAATTGATCAGCAATAACCTGTCCTTTAATAGCTTTGCGCTCTACATACTCGATGTCAAATTCGCTTAGTAGCATGACCCATTTGGCCATGCGGCCAATCAAAGTGGTTCTAGATAATAGATATTTCAAAGGATCAATTTTAGCAATTAATTTGACTGGGTGACTGAGCATGTAATGGCAGAGTTTCTGTGTACTGAAGACTAGTGCAAGGCACGCTTTTTCCATAGGAGAGTAATTTAACTCATAGCCGACTAGTGTTCTGCTGATGTAGTAGACTACCCTTTCTTTGAGTGACTCATCGTGCTGTGCTAATAATGCCCCCAGTGCGACTGAGGTAGCAGAGATATAAAGTAGGAGGGGTTTTCCTGGAATAGGCGGCATCAGAATCGGTGGATGAGCTAAATATTCCTTGATTTTGTTAAAACCCATTTGACACTGTGGGGTCCATCGGAAGGTGGAATCTTTCTTCAGAAGATGGGTAAACGAATGACATTTATCTGCGAGCTGGGCTATGAACCGACGGATAGACTGCATCTTTCCCTGGAGGCTCCTTAATTGCTTTAGATTGTGTGGAGGCGGCATGTCTAGAATAGCTTTTACTTTGGCAGGATCAACTTCAATACCTTTGCCAGAGACTATGAAACCCAACAATTTCCCTGACGTGACCCCAAAGACACACTTTTTTGGATTCAACCGCAACTTATAGTGCTCTAATCGCTCAAATATCTTTTTCAGAATGGTGGGATGCTCTGCTTGCGTTCTGGATTTCCCTAATAAGTCATCAACATAGTCTTCCATGATGATATGGATGAGGTCATGGAAGATAATTGTCATGGCTCTCTGATACGTTGCCCCCACATTTTTGAGACCGAAGGGCATGACATTGTAACAAAAGGTGCCCCAGGGAGTTGTGAAGGCGGTTTTGTGTTGATCTTTAGGTGCAATTCGGATCTGGTTATAACCAGAGAAGCCATCCATGAGGGACATCTCATGCCCTGCTGTTAAGTCAACCAACATATCAATATTAGGAAGAGGGAAATCATCTTTTGGGCAGGCTTTGTTGAGATCCCTAAAATTCGTACAGACCTGAATGTCTCCGTTGGGTTTGGCAACTAGAACTATATTGGAGATCCATTCGGAGTAGTCAATTGGTCTGATAAAACCTGCATCCAGTAACTTCTCCAATTCCTTCTTAACTAACAATGCGACTTGCGGGTGCATCTTTTGGAGTTTTTGCTTGACAGGTTTGGCGTCTGGGCTGATGTCTAAGTGATGGACCACTAAAGCTGGGTCTAAGCCTGGCATGCCTGAGTATGACTAGGCAAAGTTGATGATGCCTTCTCGGAGTAGCTGTACAAAGATCAGATACTCTTGTTCGAAGAGTGACTTGGCTACATAGGTGATCTTCGGACTTTCAGTAGTTCCCAAATTGACTTCTTGCATTTCTTCAATCAGGATAGATGATCTAGCAGATAGTTGAGTTCCCATGAGGGGAAGATGAACATCTCCATCTTTCAGCGCCTCTTCGAGGTTTTCGCCATCAGATGCGTCCTTTATTTTTACTTTTTCTAGGTCAGGAAGTGCCTCAGGGAGGTTTTCACTGGATGACCTCTTTTTATTTTTCTTATTTTTATTTTTGCGACTGGAGTGTTCATCCTCCCCCAATCCCATAAGGTTGACATATGTGTCCGTAGACATACTGACAGGTGTGGTGTTGTGTAGGCCCCAATCAATGAGTTCAGGGTGATGAAGGGATAGGCTAATGGTGCAAACGGATAGGCATTCGAACATGGACGATAAGTCAGTGTGATCGACATCATCGTACGTGTGTATGATGGATTCTTCCTCGGGTATGTCTGCCAATGAGCCCTCGTCCATGGTGATACTATTAGAAGTATTAGATGATGTTGCGAGGCTTTTCTGTTTGCTGTCATACCCAATTCCTATATTTTTGGGTAGCGGAGACATATCAATGGGTTGCAACCGCCCTTGTTCTTGCTTTCCTAGGCCTCCGCCTTGATAGTTATGCTTTTCCACAAACTTTGTCGGCCAGGAGTACTTTTCTTGGAAGTATTCCTTGAGAGGGGTTTCCGGCTGGGGCTCTTCTCGGTAAACCCATTGACTTATGTCTTCTTCTGGCGCGTCTGTCTTGATGCTTGGAGATACGAAAGTGGTGGTAGGAATATTTTTGCCACGGAAGGTGACAGTCTTGTCTTCTTTTGGGGTAGCATGGGAAGGTTGACCATACTTGTGTGGCGATGGTGGCATGGTCGCTACATTAAGAGCAGTATGCATTTCATACTCGCCACACCCTTTGTCAATGATCTGGACTTTTGTGATTGAAGGGTTAGTGGCGGAGGATGGAGTGGTGATTACAGCGGATGATGGATTGGAGGATGATGGATTGGAGGATGATGGATTTGAGGATGATGGATGGGATGCCCCCATTTTGACCCCTGGACAATAATGTAAATGTGGAAAAGATGCTTCTAAAGCTCGATAATACTCAAACGGTTGGGGGTCGGCATAGATGGTGACCTCTTGTCCGTTGATAGGAAATTTGAGGCATTGATGGTAAGTGGATGGGACAGCCTGCATAGCATGGAGCCATGGGCGGCCAAGGAGGAGATTATATGGTAAGTCCAGATCAAGGACATGACAGGTAGTATATTGGAGCACAGGTCCCACTTGAATAGGAAGACTGATGATTCCTTCTGAATTTCTCTCTGCATTGTCGTAAGCTTTGATTGTAATTATCTAGTTGCTTAGGTCTGCTTGAGAATACCCTATCTATTTTATGAATTTCAAGGTACATAGATTGAGGGCAGAGCCATTATCTACCAAGACCCTTTTTATTTTATGGCGGGCAACTATGACTTCGATATGTAGGGGATGGTTGTGATTAACATCGATATTGAGCATATCATCTTGGCTGAAGTGGAGGTGATGAGACAAAGCCAAGTGTCCTACTAGAGCTTGGAATTGTGTGGGGTCGATGTCATTTGGTACATGGGTCTCTTGCAAGGCTTTATTGAGGATCTCTTGATGTACCGGGGAAGACTTAAGCAAATCCAAAATGG
The DNA here is from genome assembly GCA_007258455.2 of Sequoia sempervirens. NCBI lineage: Eukaryota > Viridiplantae > Streptophyta > Pinopsida > Cupressales > Cupressaceae > Sequoia > Sequoia sempervirens. The sequence goes on along the minus strand of VDFB02171005.1, from coordinate 14,851 downwards.
ATATGTGAGCGGGGGTCTTCCTTAGGTGATCAAGAATGTTATATTGAGAGTTTACAGGAGTGGGTTGGATGGGTGCAGAGGCTGCAGGGACGGTGAGGCGGGCTCGTCGTGTAGTCATAGCACATTGAGGATCTTTGGCTTTAACGTGTATCATGGATATTCGAGGTTCCACCTGCTCAATGTAATGAATAACACCTTCATAATTGAAGGGCACATTCTTGTAATTCACATTATTAGTGCTGTTATTTTGGGGATTACTATTGGAGGTGCTAGGACCTTGACTATGGTTTGGGAAGGCGTTTTGATAGATTTGCAATTGAGCATTGGACGACGAAGGTTGACTGGGGTCAACCTTGATATCTCCTCGATCAATGAGATCTTGGACATAATTTTTCAAACCCTGACACTTATTCAAGGAGTGTCCCTTGATTTTATGAAAGTCACAATACTCATTTTCTTTAAACCATGTCGGCTTGGGTTTGGACTCATCGAATGGTTTGGTGACAGGATATGTGATGGGGTAATTGATTTGTAACAATTTGTTAAAAACTACACTCAAGGGTTCACCCAATTAAGCGTATTGACGTTTGGTGTTTCCTTGATTTCTTTGGTTTGATTATTGAGGGGGACGAGGTGTCCCCTGGGGTATGGATATGGCGTTAGGTACAGACTGTTGTTGCCCTTGGGATGCATTAGCCACTTGGACATGTTTGGTGTCAGTCACTCCGTCATTGACCGCATTCTTGTTTTTGTTCCAAAATCATGATTTATCTCTGAATGACCGTTCTTTATCATGACTGTGTATTTTAATGTGTCCTTTGGCAATAAGGGCATGTTCAAGGATAGGTCCCTTTTCCACTATCTCGGTGAAAGTGGTGACACAGTGTAGCCTAAAATTGTGGGCCATGTCAGGATGAGAATTTTCCACAAAAAGGGTGACCATGTCTTTCTCTTTCAAAGGATTTTTCATTCGACTGGCTAATGCACGCCACTGTTGGAGGTAGCTGGTAAAGGTCTCTCCATCACGTTGTTTCTCTTTCAGGAGATCTAAGGTGTTCGTATCCTTTCGCAAGTTGAAAGAGAAATAGGATACAAACTACTCTGATAAGTCTGCAAAAGTTTTTATAGACCCTTTTTCGAGAGTCATAAACCAATCTAGGGCATGGCTTGCTAGGCTTTGTGGGAACAAGCGCAAGAGATACTTATCACTATACATGACTTCTTGACACTGTGCATAAAACTCCTACAAGTGAGCCTTGGGGTCTTTGTCTCCCTTGTATTTGTCAAACTTTGGAATCTCAAAATGTTTAGGAAATGGGATCAACGAGATGGAGGGATCAAACGGATATGGGCATATATCTTCAAATTTGAATGATTGTTTTGTAGCCCCTGCTTGAAGGTCCTTAAGTGCGGCTTTGATTTCCAACAAATCCAAGCTAGCTGGTGGTGGGTTGGGGGGATATTGATGAAAGAAAGATGAGGGATCTCGTTGAAAGGGTGTCAGATTGTTGAAATGCAGGTTTGGGTGATTGGATGATGATATAGCTTGCTAGTAGGATGAAGGGTTTTGTTGAAATGGGGGTTGTTGTTGTGGGGCATAATATGAATTTGTTTGGTAAACATGTGGGGTAGGTGGTTGAGGAACTTGGATAGGACGTTGCATGTTAGTTTGTTGGTACTGGGGGTATTGTTGTGGTGGTTGGGAGGTCGTGTAAAGTAGTTGTTGGGGAAGTTGTTGTTGGTTGTGATAGTAGTAGTGTTGTGGAGGTTGTTGTTGTGGCGCCGAGTGTTGTATGGACTGAGGCGGGATACTATGTTGTGGTTGAACCTTTGGACGCAAAAGGGACGCAAGAAAGGGAGATATGGTTTGGGTAGGTGGTTGAGATGGATTTCCTTGTGATTGGTAGGATGGTTTTTGTGAAGAGGTCAAAGTATTGGGTATAGGTTGTTGCGGATGAGACGGCGGAGGTAGCGTAGGCACGTTTTGTAGAGAGGGTTGTTGGGTACCGCTCAGAATGTTCAGCTGGGGTGTGCTTTGTGGTGGTATTTGAGGTGGGATATTAGATTGGGGAACCTGTTGAGGTGGTGTGTTGGTGGTCCTAGGAGGAGGAAGCGATGTAGCAAAGGAGGTACCCCCAATATTGACTGTAGGTGGGTTCAAAGGAGGGGGTACGGTTAATGTTAATGGCAGAGGTTGCGGAATGTTTTGCGGCATGCCATAAGCAAAAGGATTATTGGGATCAGGCCCTTAAGGTCCACCTATAGCTAAGGTGGAAGTGTGTGGGGGATAATTAACCTGATAGAGAATGGCATTGCAAAATTCGGGTTGATGCCAACCCTCGACTGGAGGAACATTGGAGAAGTATGAACCTTCGGTGCACTTTGGGTCTCTTGGAGTACATTAGATGGGGCGCCCCTATATTTGGAGAAGTCAAAATTGGAGGGGGGTTTAACTCCTTTCTTAATTAGGTGGGCCAAGATTTCTTCTCCATGTTTCTCAAGAAAGCGATCAGTCATTTGAACATTGGCGGGGTTACTAAAATGTTCCTCAAGTGTGAGTTCAGGTTGATTAACCATACTCTCCTCTCCATGCGGTGAGTTATTCTGATTCTCAGTGTTAGAATGGGATGGCGTACCATTATGTGGATCATGGGGGACGTTGGTACCCTTGTTAGGATCTGATGAGGTGTTGATTGTGTTTTTGGGATCCTGAGGGTTGTTGGATTGGGCATTTTGAGCTTGACGGTCGGCCATTTTATTTGCCTGTGAACTGGTCTGAATGGGCATGCAAATGTGGGATGAGTGGATTAGAGACTTTGTCAAATGATTTGATTATGATGGGATAAGATTTGGATCAGATTTTTTTGGGATATATTGGATCGTATTAGATTTTGATTGGATTTGATTGGATTGGATTTGGATTGGATTGGATTGGATTAGATTGGATTGGATTGGATTTGATCAGATTTGATTGGATTGGATTGGGTTTGATTTGATTTGATTGGATTAAATTATGAAAGTTGTGAGGGAAAGACCTTAAGCTTGACCACGTGAGATTACCCTTAGTAACCCTAGAGCTTTGATTGATTAATAGGATGATTACGGCACTGAATCCACCTTAAGCTAGGAATGGATTGATTGGGCTGAGGATGATAACTTACAACACCGAATTCACCTCAAGATGGAAGCGAATTGATTGGGTTTGAAGTTAAAGACTAATAATCAATTTCAAGTGCTATAGTCAATTCGGGTAACCACTTAGTAATACAAGGTTAGGACGGTTTGGCTATAGGTGGTGTTTGGAGATGCAAATGGTAAGAAATGATTAGTGGATTAGGAAGAAATTAGAATGAATGGGGGGGTTAAGGATAATTGTGGAGAATGTATGGGGATTTAGGATGGTTGAACGAAAGTTTGGAATAATGAGATGGAGGTTTAAAAGGGGTAAATGGAGGTTTTTGAAAGTTTAAAGTGACAAAACGAAGGTTTGGGATGATGAGGTAATGGTTGGGAATGGTGAAATGAAGGTTTAAAGGCTGAATGAATCCAAATGGGGGGATTTCAGGTGCTCAGGAGGGCGTAATTGCACTTCTGCAGCAAAACACGGGCGTAATTGCACTTCTGCAGCAAAACAGGGGTGTAGACGCACTTCTACAGCAAAACAGGGGCGTAGCCGCCCTTCTGCGGAAAACAGGGGCGTAGCCGCCCTTCTGCAGTGGAACAGAGGCTTAGTTTGATGCAAATGGCTATGGAAAGGACTTTAAAATGATAATGATAAGGCCAAATTGTCAAGAGTTCACTAGTTTCTCACAAGAAAACACTCTCAAGCAAATACAACCCGATGATTAGTGTTAAGGGTATGGCAAAAGTGGTCTTAATCTAGGATGCACAAGGTATCTAGGGAGTCCTCGATATACTCTCGGTACGTGAGGCACAACCGTGAACACCAGCCCATCACAAGCGTGAGTCAGGAACCCCAGCGAGATATTGAAGGGCTCAAACCAACTCTTCACGTCTATCTAGGTATCACCCTAGCTTCGACGCTCCGCCAATTACGATGTGACTGGATTGGGGTACAGCTTTCGCTCTCCCCCCTTTGTATACCCCGTCGGTACGCGTGGTTGGAATAATCCCTTGGGGTGATGAAATCCCCAAGCAGGTCCCACTATGACGAAAGCACTAACCGCTTCCAACTACTCCCCAGGCTCACACGAAGTGCAAGGGGAAAGCAGAAACAAGCTAATACTCCCTTAGGGTAGCACAAAGAAGACAAGAACAGCAAGCAACGAATATTACTCCCTCTAATTAAGCTATGTTCTTAGATTAATGCAAATAGCAAGGATAATTTTAAAAAAGATTGAGCGAATGGATAGCCCTACAAGCAAATATTAGATATTTTATTCTGCTTTCTCCATCAACTTCACAAGAATATGTTGCAAAAGGTTAGCACAAAACACATGTATCCTTGCAAGAACAACGTTAATGAGGAAAATAGCAATAAAATCTGAAATCAAAACACCAATTTTACCTTCCAGGGGGCGCAGTCGCCCTTCTGCAGCAAAATAGGGGCGTAGACGCCCTTCTGCGGAAAGCAGGGGCGTAGCCGCCTTTCTGCGGAAAAATGGGGCGTAGCCGCCCTTCTACAGAAAATAGGGCATAGCCGCCCTTCTGCAGAAAAATGGGGCGTAGTCGCCCTTCTGCAGAAAATAGGGGCGTAGCCGCCCTTCTGCGGAAAAATGGGGCGTAGCTGCCCTTCTGTGAAAAGTGTTAGCAAAAAGTGCAATTCTAGCCATGTGGGCGCACACGCCCTTCTGCAAAAAAAAGTGTTAATAAAAAGTTGAAATTTAAGCCCAGGTGGGCGCACATGCACTTCTACAGTAAAGGGTTAGTAAAAAGTTGAAATTTGAGCCCAGGTGGGCGCACACGCACTTCTGCAGTAAAGTAGGGGCGTAGACGCCCTTCTGCGGAAAGCAGGGGAGTAGCCGCCCTTCTACGGAAAAACAGGGCGTAGCCGCCCTTCTGCAGAAAACAGGGCATAGCCACCCTTCTGCGAAAAACAGGGGCGTAGCCGCCCTTCTGCAAAAAAACGGGGCGTAGCCGCCCTTCTGCGACGTGTTCCTATAAAAACTTCAACAACAGCAAACGTAAAATAGGGGAACCCGTTTGTGGGTCCCACCGGGTGTGCCAGAAATGTATACCCTGATATTTGTACTTCTTTAAATGAGCAAAACAACTAAGAAATATGAAAAACAAAATACCAAGGACACCTCAAGATTAGCCAAAAGAGAGTGACAAAACAATAAGGAAAGTAGATAGCACAAGACAAATAGTTTTACCTTCCTTTGTTGTTGATACTCCTTTGATTGGCCCTTGCTTGGATGGGATGTGTGCTCCTTGATGGCTCTATTGAGGATCTTTACTATGTGCTTGGATGCAAATGCAAGTGGATGTTATTGAAAATTGGATGATTTCACAAAATGGCAGCATGTAGTTGCAAATTGACTAAGTGTTTTAAATGGCCTTGAAGAGGGGGTATTTATAGAGGATTTTGAATTCTCTAGAGAATTCAAGGGTCAAGATTAATCCAACGGGGTCAAGATGAAGGGCTATGGTGGGTTGAGAACCCACAAGCCCTCACATCTTGACATGTGGAGGGTGAAGTGGCCAAGGGGGGATGAGATGGAAATGAGTTGTCAAAAAGGTACATGAGGTGGAAAAAGGACATGCACCTTGGGGGGTGAGAGGATTTCCACAAAAAGGGATTTCTTGTCCCCAAGTAGGAGTGAAAGGGACATTTGAGGAATTTTAGAATTCCTCAAAAATCTACATGGGAAAAGGAAAGGTGGTTGGGGGATAAATGTGAATTAAAAATTCACATTCCTAGGATGATCTAGAGGGTAAAAGGTGGGCTCCAAAAAGGTGGGACTTGGTCACATGTGGAGATTGTGACAAGTCCAAGGTTCTAAAAGCCTTGGAAGGATAAAATGTGAATTAAAAATTCACATGGGAAGGAGAGAGACATGGGATAAATAAATGAGAATTAAAAATTCTCATGGGAAGGAGAGTCAATGCCCAAAAAGGAAAAATGGAAGAATTGACCAAAAAGTGGTGCTAAATTTAGCTAATGACTTTGGTTAAGGTTGTGCAAATATTGGATTAGGCTAATTAACAGAAGATTAGAGGCAAGTGGCAAATGTAGGAGGATGTGACATTAATCTTTGATTAAGAGGATGCACATCACAACCCTGAATTAATTAAATTAATTCAGATTAGGGTGAGGTTATGGAGGATGTGACAAGGAGAGAGAAAGTGAGGAATTTTAAATTGAGTTTTAAATCAAAAAGAGGAAGAATGACTAAATTAAATAAATTAGTGTATTTATTTAATTTAGAGAGGAATAAGGTAAAAGACAAAGTATTAATTATTAAATTAAATACTTTACTGGTATGAGACAAAAGGTGTAATATTAATTTAATAAATTAATATTAATACGATAGATGGAAAGGCAGTAAATTTAATCATTTGGAAGTGATTAAATTTGGATGTCTACAGTTACCATGCAGGTTTTTTGTAGGAGCTTGGAGCTTTCACGGAGTCTTATACTTAGCTTTCATATCATATGTTATTTTGTATTCTGATCTTAGATTAGTTAATTGCTTCATAGTTACATTTTATCATCCTCATTGCATCATAGTTACATTTTAGGTTAGTTTTCTCTTTTGTTGCATTTGAGCATATGCATAATCATGGATAGCTCACTATAGTTGCATATCATCTCACTCATCTCCACTTGCTTATCTATCATCATCATAATCCTTTGTTTATCGTTGCATCCATTATCCTTTCCATCGTTTCGTTTCATTTAGAAGCATACCACTAATCCTTCCACCACACATTCGCACATAGAAATCATCTTAGCTTGTGTACTAAGCATCAAATCTTGTTTTCTAGGTAGTCATTTTAACAACCTTTGTGCCCATAGAAATCTGAGGGCCAAACATTTTAATAAATCCCTAGAATTAGAGAACAATGATACATATTTGAAAGGTTTTATTGTATTACAAATAGATTAGTTTTACTTGTTTCAAACTTTGAATGTAAACTATCTCGTTAAGGTTTGTGTTGACATTAGAATAACTCACTCTACACATTCGACACACGCACAAAATGGTGCCCACCATGGGGGCTTTGCCTCACTTATTGCTAACTTTTTTGATGGTTTCATGATTGTAGGTTCAAGGTTTATGACTTGGGAATGTTTTGCATAGCTTTGGAGGCAGTTCTGAACTATTTCGAGGCATTTCTGGGCTATTTTTATAGTTTTGGCGCCTCTTGCATATGTTTTGGCACCTCTTGCAAGTAGTGTAGAGACCATTTTCAACTATTTTGAGACCATTCTAGCTTGTTCTGAGAGTTTTGGCGCCTCTTGCAAGTTTTCTCGAGATTGCTTTCACCTATTTCGGGACCATTCTGGGCCACTTTTAGAGTTTTGTCACCTCTTGCACCTATTTTGGCACCTCTTGCTTGAGTTTTGGTGCCTCTTGCAAGTTGTTCCGAGACCATTTTTCCTATTTCGGGACCATTCTAGATTTTTTCTAGATTTTTGGCACCTCTTTCCTCTGTTTTGTGCCTCTTTCACCAAAATGGAACCCATCATTGCATATCTTATGAAATTCTACCCCATTTAAAAAAAAAAAGCTTTGAAAAAAACTTCTGTATGATCAAGATACGACCATTTTCAAGAAACTTTCAAAAAATCAAGTCTATCTTTGTTTTGGCGCTTCTTGTCTCTGTTTTGGCGCCTCTTGCCTTTTTTTGTCACCTCTTGCACCAAAATGGAACCCACCATTTCATATCTTATGAAATTCTACCCCATTTCAAAAAACAAATCTCTGAAAAAAGACCTTCGTATGACCAAGATATGACCATTTTAAGATTGACTATAAAAGTGTTTTGGCATGCAACTCTGAAGTGGCACCTTTGGTGTCCCAAGTGGAACCTCTTGCAAGGCTTTATTTTCATGTTTTGACATGCTTACATTGTTTTTGTGCTTCTTGTCTCTGTTTTGGCACCTCTTGTAGTTTTTCACCAATTCAGAAAACTCACATTTTGTGTTTGTGCTTTGCAGGCTTTCCCAAAAATGCTTGTCAAAGAAATTCTTATCAAACTACTAACATATTGCAGGGGCTGGAAGTGGTGTATTTGGTTTCCTTTAGGTTAAGCTAGGAACATAGCTTAATTAAAAGGTTAATGAACATCATGTTTTCTTTTGGTTAAGTTAGGAGCATAGCTTAATTAAAGGTTAATGAACACCATGTCTTTTGTATGTGATGAATGGTAGGCATATGCTTTCCCCTTAACTGGGTGATCCAAAAAGCTAGACCCATTCTTGTTTATGTGCAAGTGTAAGTGGAGTATATGGCACGAGTTCTCTCTTTATTTATGCAAAATAAAGATCAATCGAAATATGGGTATACTTGCTTGCTTTTGTTTATCCTAGAGGGCTTGCCTTGTGGGAAAAAGTAATCACCCAAGGGAACAACCCAACCGGTAACATGCTAAAGCCAAGCGACTTCCAACCGGGATATAAATGTGGATACTTGAGGAAAGTTCAAATATCACAAGGATAATTTTGACGAGATGGATTGAAAGGGACTCTCGCCGCATGGATTATCCCCCACAAATGGAATTCCTGCATTAAAACTCTTATTGAAGATTTTCCAAAATCCTTTATCTATTCTTTGGTGTAGCAACAGTCGTTTCTAAGGCATCCACATTCTCGTAGTTTTTAGTAGAGGTGATCGGTTCGCCATGGGAGTTTCATGGCGACTGGAAGCTTGGTTGGCCTGAGAAAAGAGTGCATTGTAAGGGGGAGCCCGTGCAACCAAGCTTCTGAATTCACTCGCTAAAGATAGTGTGGTTGGGGTAAAACCTGTGTGGAATCTAAAAGAATACAGTCTTACACAACCCTAGGAGTGTATATTTTTCTTGATGTGTCTTTATCCAAGTGTTTTCAAAACAAAACCTCAAACAAAATATCATAAAAAAAATCACATTTTGAAAGTGAAAACCTTGATTCAGAGCAACATTCTTTGAGGCAATCAAGTTCACAATTGAGAAATCCAAGAAAACAAGCCTTTGGGGGGGTAATTCAGTTGTTTTTGAGTCATTTTGGGTAGTTTTTAGAGTTTTGGTGCCTCTTGTCTCTGTTTTGGCACCTCTTGCAGACCCTAAAACAGTAACTTAGGTTCATCCATCTTCAAAAAATTAGTCCTTTCAGCAGTATTCAACCTTTCCTTAGTCGAAATAGAGTAAGAACATGCAAGACTCTACACAGTGATTTCCCAAAAGATTAAGGTTATAAAACCCAAGATCAAATAGCTCTTAGTCCAAAACAACATAAAAAACATTTGTCTGTGCTCTACGACTTTAGAGAAAGGTTAAACTTCAACTTTTACAAGAGAGCTTGCAAAAACAATCTAGAGTTATACATGATTTACTATTGTCAAAATCCAAGACTTTTCCAATGTTTTGAGTACCTTAATTACACATCTTGAATCAAAACTCCAAGTCCAAGATTATTCCTTAGTTTCCTTAGAATTCTAAACGTGTCGAAAGTGACCTCTACAAGTGTGATTGTCCAAACTAAACTTAGATCTAAACATTCTAAAGTGCCTAAATCATCACTATCTATCACATCTTTGAATGCAAAACCTAGTTTCATCTTTGGGATTTGTCATCCTTCTATCAACAAAATGATGTCACACAATCAAGTCAAACTTAGTCTTATCGATATAATTTGTCATTCTATTTGACTTAGTTGTAATCCTTGACACTATTTCAAAATTAGATCAAAGCTTAGTCTAAACCCTAACACTTGTATGTTCGTCCATAGAAGGTCACAAAAGAGGATACTTAAGGACAAGGAACTTGGAACACCCAATCTTGAAATGGAAAACATTAGAAACCCAAGTAGTGAAACTCTCAATATTGAAACACCAAACCTTGAAATAGAAAACATTGAAACTCCAAGTAGTGAAGATCTCAATATTGAAACTCCCAACATTGAAAATCAACACATTGAAACTCAAAACAATGAAATCCAAACCACCATGGCTGAAATAGATGAGGATCAATTGAATGCTTTAGCTCATCAAATGAAAAAATTCAACAAAAATTATGGGATATGCAAGGGGAAACAACCACAAAAAGATATTTGTGGCTACACATTTTCCCTTCTCCATTTGACAAAAATCTAGACATGACACCTTCTTCACCAAAAACTACATCATCCAAGTTCAATGTCTTTGAATTCTTGAAAAAGTCAAATGAGAAGCCCAAATCTCAATCCCCAAACATGAATGATATTGAACAATCTTACCATGTCATGGATCTATCTTCATCTCCCATAAGCCAAAATAAATCTCAAGATTCTTTCACCCAAGTTAATGATTCCATCCAACCACCTTCTTCTATCATACTTTCTACATCCAATGATCCATGTAAATCTATCAATCCAAAAAATGCTATTATAGAATCCTCTACACCTCATGATCCAAGCATTCTTTCCACTTCATCCAATGATACCAAAATTCCACAAGTTCTTCCAATCATTAACCAAGACCGAATCTCTCAAGAATTCTATGATGATCCCCTCCTTTCACTTTTCATCCATGATGATTCTCTTCCATCTCAAGAAAAAAGTATCCTTCCAAGTACTTCTTCCACCCCATCTAATGAATCCATATCATCTCATGATTCCATTGCATCCCAGGAGCATGATAATTATTCCATCCCATCTAATGATGTCCTATCACCCGATAATCAAGATATGCTTTCTCATCAAGATCAAGATATGCTTCCATCAGAGGATATCCCTTCATTCCATGAGGATGTTCATCCTTCTCAAGATCAAGATATGCCTTTCACACCACTACATGATGATTTTGTACCTAATGAAGAGCAAGTTACTCCATCTCCCACACCTTATGATCCTCTTCCAAGTCAAGATCAAAGTACCCCATCATCCCCATGTCAAGATCCTATCACACTTATGCAAGCTATTCATGCACCCCACACCTAAAAATTGGGATCCTCCACCTTCATCCACTCTGGTTTACGTCCAACACCTATCCTTTCATCCATATCAAATCCTCCCCAAAATGGACTCGCATCTTGTTTCACAAACAACACATATCCCATTAGTAAATGAATGTGTGAAAGTATGAACTACAAAGGAAAAGGATTAGGCTTTCATGAACAAGGTATCCTAGAACCCCTTTTTGCTCAAGAAAGCCCATATTACCATGGCCTTGGTTATACACCTAAGTGTCCTAGTCCACCAAACCTTCCATATATCTTAGGTCCTCATCCTAATCCATCAAACCTTCCCTCTACCCTAGGTCCATATCCTATTCCTCAAGAACATCAAAGGCACACATCCTTGATTCCCTTTCAAAATTCTACCACCAACAACTCATTCATGATACCTCCATACCATTCATCTCCATCCATCTCTCCTATTTCTCTTGGAAACAATTTGGGTGCCAAATGTCAAAAGCTTCCATATCAAAATTCACATGTATCAAAGGATCAACATGTCTCCTTGAAGAGGCATGCAAAAAAAAAAAAATTGATCCAAAATCAAAGGAAAAATAAAAAAGGCCACAAAGGCCAATCAAAGCAAAAAGAAAAATTTCCAAGACCACAAAGGTCTATAAATCAAAGAGAAAAATCTCAAAGGCCACAATGGCCCACAAAGCAAATATCAAAGTCAAAAATCATGTGGATTCCAAAAAGTCTCATAGAAGCAATGAAATCTAAATTGACACCCATATTTGCTAGTCCAAAAGCTTCCTCCAATCTTCCATATAAAAGCCTATCACCTTCCAAATCCATTTTTCCTCCATCACTTCATCACCCTTACAGGGTGTGCCAATGTTGATCTTTCCATCCTTTCCATGTATCCATCAACAAACCTTTCAACCTTCTATCCATTATCCCATTATCCCATCATACCCTAAATCTACCAACATTTAGGAGTCCAATTTCCCGTTGCCATGGTTTATTAGAAGCATGTATTCAAGAGATATTTGGTTGTGAAACTTGATGGTTAAGTCCTTCCTCTATCTTCCTATCATCCATATCCTATTCTCCATATTCCTCTTGCACTCTACACTTAGGGACAAGTTTCATCCATCTTATCATTCATGGTCATTATCCCTTTTATGCTCATTCCTTACTTTTCCACCTTTGATCTTGACAAAGTTAAGGATCTTCTTGAACATCATATATCTTATCCTATACACTTTATCTATGTCTTCCATATCATATCTTTCATCTTATCCATATTCCATCATTCTTTCTAAATACATCCTTTCTTCCCTTCCTTGATCTTGATGAGGAATGGGTGAAAAATACTTGGTCCTTGTGTCTATATATTATCTAGTTGATCTTGATCATCCCAGTCATTATCATTTTCCTTGATTTCTTCCATTCCATGTCTCCTAGCTTAAAAAAATCCATGTCATCATGTCCCTTTGCAACCTTGAATCTTATCATGCAAATCATATTTGAGCCTAGCTATAAAACATTATCCAATCCTCATATCTTTTGTCAATCAATTATCAACAATCATCAATCTTATTATACTTAGAGGAAATCAGTGATCCTAAGTACTTATCATCATCATTCCTTATGGAATCAATCATTCTAGGCATCTTAATCAATCAACAATTATCATCTTTTGACAAAAGATATGTTGCTTGTGTGACATGTTTTGCAGTGAATCTTTCATTTTTATCTATCATTTATCCATGGTTGCATTATCTCTATTGTGGGGAATCTTGTTCCTTCAAACAAGGCTACGCGACTTGCTTTGCATCATTCCCCCATCATGCTTCCATATCTACATCTGTCACGCTTCCATGTTCGCATCATAGCTTGATTGAGTTTTTTTTATTATGGTATCCCCTGACATTACTCAACCCATTCTAAAAATTAGTTTGTCCTATCATATCACATTGGGGGCATGTCTTACATTGGATTGGATTCTTGTACATTCTCAAGGTCAGAAAATCAAAAATCCAAAAACATTCAAAATATATCAAAAATCCTAAAACATTCAAAACATATCAAAAATCCTAAAACATTCAAAACATGCCAAAATCCAAAAACAGGTCAAAAAGTCAAAAACATTGTAACACCCCTCCATTTTGGATCTTTGGATCAGCAATGTTCTTTGTATGTTGTTCTATTTATGCTTTGACTTTGGAACTTGGTCACTTTTGATCGCTATCTATTAAATGATGTAAACATTATATTTTGATGTGATGTTATTTCATTCTGATGATATCTTTATGGCGTGTTTTGGATTAACTTAGAAGATATTTGATTTAACGGTGTTTTATGATGTTGATCATATCATTGATGTTAGATGCGTCAGTTAGTGATATTGTATTGGTGAAGGGGACGGGATTGTATCACTCGCTTGTGAGTGCCCTACGATTATGAGATTTCCTCTTCATGGTGTGTTGATCATATTATATATATATGCATGTTCAATGTAATTTTTGTTGCAGGTTGATAGGTACATGACATCGACTCCACCTGGTTCATAGGTTTGAGCATGTCCATTGACCAACGGAAATTGATTGGGAGATAGTAGCTAGGTTTTCCATGCCAAGTCATCACCCTAGCCATAGCGTGTCGTCAAGTTGTTGTCGGGTTGGTTGTGTTAATTCGGTCCTTTGCATCTTATGTATTTATCTAGTTGCAAATTATAAAGGTTATCAAGTGGCTTGCGTAGTTAAATTGATGTTTATATGTATTTATTTGCAATGTTGAAACATCATTTATTTTATTGATTGATTTGATTTAATTAATAAAATTATATTGAGTTTAGAGATTAATTAGATTAAGGGTGATTTATTAAATGTGATAGTTGTTTTGGGAAATTATTGGATATTATGATTTAATTAAAAAAATCAAAGTAGAAATCATGTTGGATAGTTAGAATTAAATTAAAATAAATAAATAACATGAAAAATGTATTTTTAATTTCACTTTTGAAAATTGTTGTTAAAGTAAATTATTTGCAAAGTTGGTATTCTTTTGTTTTAAAGAATTTTGAAAATGCATAACATTTCAATTAGAAATAGAAATTTGGTTTAAGTTTAAAAATTGAAAATATCCTCCAAATTTTGCAATAAATTTAGTGGGTGGCGATATTTTAGGGGTTTGACCAATTTGGGGAAAAAACTCTATTTTAGAAAATGAAAATTCATATAATTTTTAACTTTCAATTTGGGGAGGAGATTTCTTGGCTGTGGCTTGGCTTGGATTGGTAAAGGAATTGGAGACTCTTGCTTGAGCTGAATTCAAAGGAGGAGTTGAAAACACCATTGGAATCTTCAAGCCTTGAAGGAAAAATCAGGTTCTTTATTTTGCTTTGTTCATTTGAAAAGAATTCAATCCTTGTCTTGCTGTTTGAAAATTCATGAAAACTGCATTCAAACTTGTAAACTGTGGTTAGAATTGGAAATGAAAACCAAAACTAGAATCAAGCAATGGGAAAAACATAATGAAAACTAAAAGAATTGGCATTTCAAACTGGAATTTTAAACCATGTTGTTGTGTTGAAGAATGCATTGTTTTATTGCAAGATTTTGTTGTGCATTTGCACAATTTGATTAAAAATGGAGATTTTGGGTTTGTGTATAAATGTTGTGCTTGCTTATATTTATTTATTTATTTTCTGGTAAATTAAACCTTGTTCTTTTTGCCATGAGAAGTTCGCTGTCTATAGTTTTGTGGGGGATTTGTTATTTTATTTTATATTGTGAATAAAATA
>VDFB02171004.1:19322-61879 GCA_007258455.2 Sequoia sempervirens | reverse complement strand
CAATAGGAAGAGGGTACTAGATACAAACAAGAAGTGTCATTACAATAGCACAATGAGCATACAAAATTTCAATAGTATTCATATCTGCAATAGGAGTATCCAACGACAACCACCACTATCAATGCGTTGTGACATGTCCTTTACAACCAAGTCCTTATTCTTCATGATTCATTCAAAACATGGTGTAGTTAATCTTATTTATGTGTATAGTTCATTAATTTAATGGTTTAACTTGTTTAAACTCTTACTTGCTTCTATCCATGAGTTCCTTTTAAAATCAGGCAAGTGGTGGGAAACTACTTATTTGTTACCCTAAACTTTACTCCTAAGTGTCTGACATCTTAAAAATATAATTTAGTGGGGGTACTGGAAATAAATGCAAAAAAAACTGACACTAGGTCCAATAATGCATAATTACAAAACAATAATGAGACTACTCATATCACAAAATAAAACAAGTTAACATGGCGTGAAATTAAATTTTTTATTTTACAAAAAAATGAAATTCCATGAAGGTGCTCAAATCTGCCATTAATAGATTCTATGAAACCTAAAAAAAATTGAATTCCTAAAACACTCAAAATTACAAAAATTCAAGTAGACATTTAAAGAAAAAATGTGCAACTACAAGTTTTTCTACTCACATATAGATTTTGAGAAAAAAATTCATCCCCCATATGTATATTGCATTTCCCAAAATATTGTAAACTACAAAAAAAATATAGTTCCATAGAGTTTCTCAATAGGGGGATAGGTTTCAAGGAAGGGGGACTAAGGGCCTAAGTTTGGGGATGATGGGGGCAAGGGTGGGGTAGGGGGAAACAAAAATACATATAATACTTTAAAAAACAGTTATAAAAAGATGTATAATGAATAAGTGTAAGAATCTTAAAATTACAAATGAATTTTATTTTTTTTGGCATATTTATTGAAGACAAGAAAAAATTAAAGGTAAATAAAATAAAAGATAATACAATACACACACAATACCTTCACCTAAAACCTTTCTTTTTTCTTAGATAGAGTTGAAGTAGAGTGCACATTATCTCCACTTGATTTGTTCTTTTGACGTGTTGGAGGAATGTGGTTGCTTATACAAGTAGCATGGTGATAGGATTGATATGATGATATATATCAAATGTCTCATGAGAATAAGATAATGAAAAAATAGGTAGGTTATGGAAGAAGTGAATAGAAAATCCGACAGCATAACAATAGAATGAAACAAGATTGCCCAAATGGGATGAGATGCCTCTTATTTATTGAATTTCCTTGAGAGAAATCAAGGGCCAATATGGATTGGTTAATGTGGTGCTAGGATTGAATGAGGATTAGCACTTGGATCAAAAGTTGTAGTCATATGACAAGTGTCGCATGAGGGATAATGGCTAGGTTTAGGATTTGATAGGGAAACATATTTATGTGAATGACTAAGATTTGGAGATGTATGAAATGGATAAATGAGATGAAAAGTTTGTTTGAATTTTGACAAGTGTTTAGATTCAATGAATCTAGACAAGGTCTTAGTTAATCACATGAGGGGGACACTTGTCACATGATGAAAAGTTTAGATTGCAATCCATATGAATTTAATCAATGACTAGGATTAAATGGACAAGGATTGAGGGATAAAATAGAATTAAATATTGGAAGAAAAGGTAATGGGAATTAATTAGCCTAAATTAATTAATTGATTGAGAATTAATTAATTAATTGAGTTGGGGGATTTGGGGATAAGGTTTATTTAATTAAAATGGGGGATAAAGGAGCGAGAATATATTAATTAAATAAATAAATAATAATTATTTAATTAATTGGATAGGAAAGGTGGGATAAAGGTGATGGGTAAATTAACTAAATAATTTATTTATTTAATTAATAGCTTAGGATAGACTAAAATTAGGCGTGGTTGGATAAGGTCATATTTTCGATGTTTACATTTTTCCCCTATTTGAGATGATGTTATGATTAAGAGAAGTAACATCATTTCAAAAAAGAAAAAACCTAGTGGGTAGGAAAGGGATAAGGACTAGTGGCATGATGTCCCAATCACTATAAGGATGGGAGTTAGGTATGGACCCTCAAGATGACATGTAGGTTGAAAGAACATAGGTGTGCTCTCAAAATAGATGAGAGGGATAAAGGATGAAGGGTAAAAGGACATGTAAGAAGATAAATATATGGATGGAGGAGGATGGATGATCATCTTACCACAATGGTATAAGAAACTTAGATTTGATATTGTACTTGACGTTATGTACCAAGATATAAGGAACCAAGATGAAAATATGTCAAGTACGTAATGAAAAAGATCAAGTGCAAACATATTCCTTATAACACCATGATATGGAAGACCATGATGCCCTTGTGGAATTAGAGTTCAAAGACTATTATAGATGAAACCAATGATAACACACACAAGAAACAAGCAAGCATGCACAACAAGCCAAAACAAAACCAAGATTATGCCCCTAGTCAAGCTGAAAATTGATAGATTTATTGATTGATGATGATGAGGATAACAAAGTTAATGATAAGAATAATGTGTACCTAAAATATTGTGTTATTTATGATAAGAACAACACAGGGATTGGGAAGGATACATCCCTATGATAATTTAATAATGGATCAATAGATTCAACTAATTTGGATCAAAATTATGGATTGATTTTAGATGATGAACTAGATTGCAATATAAAATTGCATGGATTATGACACCATATGAGTGGGAAAATAATGGACAAGGAAAGTGTAGACATCAAGTGGGAAGAAGGTGATGTGCAACTCATTGATAACTTAGCGACATGATGCAAGTGTGATGGCCTTCACCTTCATTTCAAATATGCAGTGACAAATTGTTAGCAAACAACTGAGGCAGACATGGGGAATGCCTCTTGCTTTCCACAACACATAGATAGTGATTGCTTCTCTTTCATGTTGTGGACAATTTCTACCTTTCTTTCATTGGGAATGAATAGAGATTAGGCACAGACCTTGGGTAGATTATAGGAAGATTTTATAGATGTTAGAGTGCATATATATTGTTCCATACAATATATTT
The DNA here is from genome assembly GCA_007258455.2 of Sequoia sempervirens. NCBI lineage: Eukaryota > Viridiplantae > Streptophyta > Pinopsida > Cupressales > Cupressaceae > Sequoia > Sequoia sempervirens. The sequence continues at coordinate 58,818 of VDFB02171004.1, read as the reverse complement.
GACAGTCTATGAAAATGGATTGAGCTATGCCAAGGATTTAGATGTTTTAGAGGTTTCTTTTATGGTGGTGAAGAATACGATTTACGCAATAAAACCTTTGTGGAATGAGATGATGGAGCTTGATAGTTTGAGAGAGTAGTGGGGACATGTTGGATATGTTAGAGATGTTTCTTAGATATGGAGTTGTTGCTTTAATTATTATTTTGTTATTTATTTCATTCTAAAACAATTGTTTTCATATGTTAAATGAAGGTTTTCTTTGTAAACTGTCTCCAACTCTGCTTGAGCACTCCCTTGTATTTCTTCATTTGAAATACCAATTCCGTCATGCTCCACTCTATAAGTAGAGTCGGTGTCTCTTTGGTTAACAAGGGACCATTTCCTGTTGTGTGAAGAATCCTTGTACAAGATATAATTTGAAATAGCAGATCATTTCATATTCAAATATTGAAAAGAAATGAAAAAAGAATAAAATGACAAAACAATAAAATAACATCAAAAAACATCATGTGCCTAGAAAACCATGACTGCTGGGAGAAGCAATGAGCCAATTTGTTTGTCTAAATTTGAGCTTGAAAAATTGAATCTGAACCATTTCGCCAGAGCATAAACAAAACATTATAATGCTTTACCAGAGTGTAGAGACTATCATCATAGTATCTCACTCTAATTTCCCACCTGGGAAAAAACTTGGGCATTCCACCAACCAAAAAATTGTTCTAGGTATAGCATAAAATATGTGATTGAGCGGAGAGAAACTTTGGTTGAGTATACAGCCCATCTCGCTTTTGTGTTGTATCACAATGGATTTGTTGATCTGATCTCGTAGCATCATCGGTTGCTCGATCGAGACTGCTAGGATCAGCGGTCATGTCAAAATGGGTGACATGTCAATCGAGTGGATAATTTGTGTCAACAAGGCTTGCTTAAGTAGGCGAGGCCTCAAGCACTGTACCTTTTTGCTTTTGGTACATCGGTGCTTGCTTCATAAGGTATCAAAGATGGAACAGGTAGACCTTACAAGAAATAGGTTGGGACAGGAAACAACGTTGGGCGAGGTGATAGCTCAGATGCTTTCTGTCAAAAACTCAGACTCAAGATAGATATTTTTGCTCATATGCCTAATTTGATGTATGTGCTTTGTTCTCGAAAAAACACCATAATTCAAGTAGGTGAACCAAGCAAGCTGAGGAAGAGGAGAAAACCAACCTTATAATGAATGCTTTCAACATCTTGACTCGGGAAAACTAGAATCCCCACAACAACTATAATAGGTGTGGGAGGCTATAGTTAGAAAAAAGGGGCCCTTAGAATAGTAGGGGCCCTCCCATTCAATTTCTTATTCCCTAGGACTGATAATGTCAGCCATAATTCCCTTCCCATAATTCCTTCCAATAATTGGGGTTCAATGCCTAGGGTTGAGAAAGGTGGTAGGGCATCAAACCACACCAGTTCGATCCCTTCTCCATTGAATCGATACTCCACCAGCAGGAATGAAACCACTCCACCAGCAACAACCATATGATCCAATCCCCTCCATTGATCAGTATTTCCCTCTGTCCCAGAAACCAGGCTCCACCAGCAGGGATCAAATGATCTACTTCCCCTCTAGAGAAAGGTTTCCCCACTCGATAATTCATTTCCACGATGAGAATGATCAAAGATGCGTAGGAGTGCACAGGATCAATAGATTGGTTGGCCAACCCCACCGGTTCATCAGGTGGGTCAGGTAGGGGGAATCATAGTTTCGGGTGGGGGGTGAATTATAGTGGTTCTCTGGTAGTCGGTAGATTATATTCATGGGAAGCTATAGAGTTGGGCAAGTATGGTCGGTGGGTTACTTGGGTTGGAAACAAGAAATAAGATGCTCCACCTAGAATCAATGGGTTGGGCTCACCTTGAATCAACTAGAATAGGAATTGATAGGTCGGAGTGGAATGATTTCATTGCTCCACCTGACTCGACCTGAATTGGATCTCTTTATTCCAACCCTAGCCGATAATCAGATTGAAACTAAGGCATACATATTATCAAATGAATCACAATAGCAGGACATGGATGGATGTTGTTGAGAGAAAGGTAGGTGGATGAGATCATACTTCTGTTGGTACCGGTAGACTACTAGAGGATATGAACCCAGGATTGATTCAACGGGTTCTTATGGTTGGTCTTGTTGAACCTTTCAATCAATGAACAAACAAATGGTTCCACAATAGATAGAAATTGAGCCCATGTGGATACAGCTATCATAAACGTCTTAATGAATGAACTTCGAATGAAAGGAGATGCGGATATTTGGGATCATCCGGTAGAATAATAAATGGAGAGGTAGGCCTACCACCCCAACCAATATCTCTTTCTCCATCAAGAATCAACTCAATCGACATTTCTTTCTTTCCATTCCCTCCCTCTTCGACGAAGAAGGAAACCTCGATCCCACCTATCTCTTTCTCAAGCATGCATTGAATATGATGAAGTTTCCCTATGGGGTTCACTCTTCCACGAATGGGCCCTATGGGGTGCAGTCACCTACATTCCTCTTATGTTGGGATTGACATAAGTGGTGTGGGGCGCATGAGGCGTTCACCCAGACTTTTCCATCCATCAAACTCCTCAACTCAACCCATCATAATACACTTGATTTTAGGTAAAAACCCCTGCCCTAGGATATCATTTAACTTATGGCAGTGACATACATATATAATATTTTATACCATTTTGGGATTGAACTAGGGATTGAACGAGGCGTCACAACCCCCAAGTCACATCTCCAATGGCACTGGGGTTATTTTACATCTGATAGTAACACATATAATAAGTTCTACCATTGAGTGAGGGCATTAGCCATACCTACACTTTCACATTGATTATGTCATTTCACCTACATCCATACACCCATGGAAATATCAGGGATTGGGGGTCACCCAATATAGATTATATCCAGCACCCCACACCTTCATTCAATGATTGTACACCTTTCATCCACAACATCACCCATTGAATTTGGGATGGTTATTAGCTGGGGGGTTACACCCCATAAACCCATGATCATAGGAATCGATCGATATGTATTGTGTTGGGGGGTTACACCCCTAGATCAACTTCATCAATGGGGTTGGGGTGGGAGTTCATGACACTACTTCTTGCAAAGCGAGCATTAGGTATTGGTAAATTATTCATAGGTAGGTTTCTAAATCGATTGGTCCCACCGACTATATCGTCCCACCCACCCCGATAATCTAGACAACCGAGTGACTAAATCCCCATACAGAGCCATCGGGCTTTGCCCCTTAGGTAATCAACTATTGTTGAACGTGCCAATTCTCGTTGCCCTCCCAATTCCACTATAGCTCTTAATTAATCATCCTGCTACCCAATATGAATAGGTCAGTGAGGTTTGTTTCAAGATCAACCTGCCCTTCGAGACTGACCTGTGTCTTATGGTCGGCCCCTTCGGGAAGGTCGGTCGGGTTTGTTTCACGATCGACCTATTCGCCTTAGGGGCCCACCTACAACCTTTCCACCCGGAACAACTATAGTCCCTCCCTATAGTTGGGTGGGGATCTATAGTTGGGACTCGATAGTCAGGTAGAAACACTATAATTCTTAATTAATTAGTTTGCTATAACTATAGAGAGGGGGGTGTAGGGGAACTATAGTACGGATAGCCATTGGTGGGTGGTTATATTGCCACCCTGCAGACAACTTCTATTCAAACAACGGAAAATCCCCACCTAATTACTTATCCCACCCTTCCCCTATAGTTGCAGGGTTAAGGGCCTCCCACCCACCCCATAATCGGGGTGGATGGGACCCTACTACTAATCTACCTACTTACTCTAGCAGGCTAATTAATTAAGGGGGATCAGGGGTAGTTTGCGGATCAACAGTGGCAAAACATCTCCCATGTAACACTACTCTATGGAACTCCCACCCTGCATTGGCGTGCCTTCGGCGCCGACCATATTGGCCTTAGGTGGGGTTGGTGATGAATGCCCTATTGTTTCTTATTCTAGCTTACCCTAGCTTATGCTATTTTCCGCTTCTGCTATTCTAGCGAGTTAATGCCATTCGTTAATCCCATTTGTTAATGCCATCCGTTGACTAATAGGACTTGTCGTTGCCTTATTCTGGCTTATTCTATTGTAGCGGGCAACAATTATCCCCCCCAATCCTACTTCATTCCAGCCATAAGTTCCATCAACTATAGTTCGGGTGGGTGGAATGAGGGGCAGGGGAATATCCATTGGGCGGGGATCTAGCCGTTGGGACTTGATAGTCAGTATATGCTATTGTAAAGTTCTGGGAACTATAGTTCATTTACAAATTAATTGACTAATGGCATTAACCCCTATCTGAACTCTGAACTATGATGGGGCACTCCCCCGACGTCTCTGCTCGAGAAACACTCGGGAGCCTAGCTTGTGCATGTTAATACATAGATAATAGACGACTCTGAACTTTGAAGGGGAGAACAGTTGGCCATATTCTATCCATCATGCACGACTGGACAACTTGCCTTGGGGTCTTGCTTCAGTGACCCTTCGGGGCTTTTGCAATTTCCTATTTTCTCCACAACATGGGTAGAATAGCGGGCTACTATATCTGAGGGAGCAACAAGGAAATGAGGGCCTAATTGTGAAAAGAGGATTTGGCCAAAGAAGGTGATAGCCATTCCAACCCCTCATGGTTTGATTTTGACTGGCCCGTGTTGTGGAGAAAGAAGAGTAATGGATGGTCTACCTACACTCACACTCACTAATGGTTTAGGATCGAAAACTCTATCTTTCGTTCACCGATACAGAAGTGGAAGAGTAGATTTTCGGTTCCATAGATCTCTATTCGACCCAGAAAGCTTCAAGAAATCAGTAAGCCATCGTCCATCGGTAAGCTTCTATAAATTGGGAAGCAATTACTGTTGGAAGTGTCAAGGTTCTGAGAGGGGGGGGTGAATCAGAACCTTACTGATTTATTCGAAAATTCCTTACAAAATTTGCAATAAGAAACATATAACAGAATATTTACAATTTGTGCAGGAGAAGTATAAGCATTCATCATGAGCATAAAGAAATGAAACTCACAACCATTAAGAAACACCAAATTTGTGCCGAGTGGAAAACCCTCCAAAATCTCATGATTTTGTCATAGGGAGAAAAAACCACTCCATGAACCTGTATCTTCTATTCATTCCAACCTTTTACAATCGGCAGTCACTACTGCTCAGAAATTTAACACAACTCATATACATATACAAATGTGCATATATCACTCGTACATGTACACAAGTTTATGATTAAAACTTTTTGCCCCACTTATCCTCAGATACATATATATATATATGTTTTTACACACACACATACATGCATCTAAAGATTACAAGTATATATATGAACTTCGAAACAGAACAGTTGCATATTTCTAACTGAACCAGTTGGAATCTGTTCAACAAACATTCTCTTAAAAAAGCTTCAAAAACAGTTTCAGATTACGAATCTGTTTTAGATAAAACTGATAATCATTAAGCTTCAGATTACGAATCTGTTTTAGACAAAAACTGATAATCATTAAGCTTCGTTTGAGATATATTCGAAGACAGTTTCCATAACTGCATTATGCTTTGTAACTGACTGAAAACATTTACATATTTCCTTTAGAAAAACTGTATATAATACCCTGGGTTTAAAACCCCAAAAAAGAATTATTCAAACTTCTAAAAACTGCATAACCATGTTCCGGGTTTGAGACCCTTTTTAGAAGTGAACAAGAATATAAAACCTTCATACCTGTTATGCCCAAGATTCTGCCCAAAGAACCTCATACCTGAAACACAAGACTCTGTCCGGTCTTAGGAAGTTTCTTCCTTCTTTCATACGCCTCAGATCCTCAAACATGAGCAAAAACGAACATATAAGCAAACTTTTAATCTTTCTGAGAAAGATAAGTGTATAAACTAGAATCTTCATTTGAAATAAAAAACAAACAATGAACCTGCATGAATCCATCAATCAACTTCCCTGTTTCGCACCAAAAATGTCTTGATCCAACCGATTACTTCCTGTTTGTTTTGCAAAATGAATTCAACTTTCATAAACAAAACGCAACAAAAACCGTTTGCTCAGAATAAACGATACCCACAACCTTAATCAAATTTAACCAAAATTTGGAGTCCGCCATGCAAAGTCAATACTTGGCGAGAAAGGACTGACAATAATCAATACTTCGTTCAGACTTGTCAGTTTACGGTGGTCTCAATTAAAACTGCCGACAATATCATTAAACCCTTTTCAATTTTTTCGCTTTAAACAGATGCCATCATATATTCCATGCTACGTCCAAAATGCCATCATACTTTCCATGCCACATCAAAAATTGCCACATGTAACATTTTTCCAACAAAACAAATCTGCCACGTATTTGCCGGATGACAGATAAGTTAACAATCTCCCCCATTTTTGATGCAAAAATTTTCACCATTTCATAAAATGAACTGAAATACCATGTTGATTATAAACAAGATAATGAACTTAAATGCCAAGCAGATTTATCATGAAAACATGATTAACCTATGAACCAAGTGCATCCAAATACAAGAACCAAACCTGAACAAACCAAAACTGCTGAGCCAAAAGAACAAAACAAAACTGAACCTGTATGAACCTGTGCCAATACTGAACTTGTATGAACCTGTGCCAATACTGAACCTGTATGAGCCTGTGCCAAAACAAAATCAAAACTGAACTGTGATCACAAAACTGAACCTGTGCCAATACTGAACTGTGCAAATTACTCCCCCAAAATTTATGCATCAAAAATCTAACCATCTGCTTTAAATGTTTTCTGTGAAAGAAGCAGAAATCTAACACAGAATATGAAAAGTAAAAAACTTATTCCAGCATGGATTGAGAGAAGACTCCCAATCGAATTCTGAACTGTTCAAACAATTCTCTAGGAAGAGCTTTGGTAAAAATATCAGCAACTTGTAATTTAGAAGGTACATGAATAAGAATGACCTCATTTGATGACACATGTTCGCGAATAAACTGCAACTTGATGGCAACATGCTTAGTTCTAGAATGCATAACAGGATTTTTAGAAATCTGAATAGCACTGGTATTGTCACAAAGGATTTTCAGAGGTTTTTGAACATGAATACCCAAATCTGAAAGCTGATAAGACATCCAAATTAACTGAGTACAACATGCTGTTGCAGCAATAATTTCAGACTCAGCAGTAGAAATAGTGACACATTCTTGTTTTTTACTGTGCCAAGCAACTAACCGATCACCTAAGAAAAATGCAGCACCACTAGTACTTCGTTGATCATCTTTACATCCACCCCAATCAGCATCTGTATAACCAATGAGAGCAAAATCATCATTTTTTGGATACCACAAACCATAATCCAAAGTACCTTGTAAATATTTAAAGATACGGTGAACAGCATTGAGATGAGATTGACGAGGAGCTGCTTGATATCTAGCAACTTGACATACAGAGTGCATTATATCTGGTCTAGAAGCAGTAAGATATAAAAGACTTCCTATCATAGATCGATACTCTCTTTGATCAACAAGAGGAGATTCATCAATTTTCACCAACTTACATCCAGTTTCCATTGGTGTACCAACTGGATTACAAGTATCCATTTGAAACCTTTTAAGCATTTCCTTAGCATATTTCAATTGAGAGATAAACAAACCATGTTCAAGCTGAGAGACTTGAATTCCCAAGAAAAATGTCAAAGGTCCTAACATAGACATCTCAAATTCAGACTCCATGATTCCTGAAAAAGTTTGTGCTAAATGATCATTAGTAGAACCAAAAATAATATCATCAACATATATTTCAACAGCCAATAAATTTTCATTGTCCATTTTTGTATACAAAGTGCTGTCCACATTTCCTTTAATGAATCCATTTGCAATTAGATGTTTATCTAATCTGGAATACCAAGCTCGAGGAGCTTGTTTTAAACCATATAAGGCCTTTTTGAGACGAAGAACATAATCAGGCTTGTCAGAAGATTTGAAACCTTCTGGCTGTTCCATATAAACTTCCTCCTCAAGATATCCATTTAGGAAAGCAGTTTTGACATCCATTTGGTAAACAGTGAAATTTTTATGAGTGGCATATGCAAGAAAGATTCTGATTGACTCCAACCTTGCAACTGGTGCAAAGGTTTCACCAAAATCAACTCCTTCTTGTTGTGCATATCCTTTGCAAACAAATCTGGCTTTATTTCTGATCACTACACCTTCCTCATTTAGTTTATTGCGGAATATCCATTTTCCACCAATAACATTTTTACCATCAGGTCTGGGAACAAGTTCCCAAGTCTTGTTTTTCTCTATCTGATTTATTTCATCTAGCATAGCATTTTGCCAACTAGGATTTGATAGAGCTTCTGTTACATTCTTTGGTTCAAAATCTGCTATCAAACAAAATTGTTCAGCAATATTTACTTGTTCTCCTATTTTGGCTTTTCTTCTAGTTAAAATTCCTTTATCAATATCACCAATAACTTGAGACTCAGGATGTCTCTTAGCTATTATTCTAGAAGATGTTTTTATCTTTGATCCATCACTAGTGATTTTAGAATTGGAACAATTTTCAGATTCTATTTTTCCTGCAAGTTCATCTTCATCATCAGTTTCAACTTTATCTTGTTCACAATTTTCATTATGAATACTTTCTGATTCTTGAAAAGATAAACTTTCATATTCTTCTTTGTCATTACAGCATACAGATGTTTCATCAAACATAACATTTATAGCTTCTACAATTTTGTTCAGCCTTTTATTAAAGCATTTATATGCTTTGCTATGTGTAGAGTACCCAAGAAAAATCCCTTCATCAGATCTTGAGTTAAAGTTTTCTAAAGAATCATCATTCTTTCTGATAAAACATTTGCAACCAAATATTTTAAAGTTCTTAACATTTGCTGTTTTCCCATACCATAATTCATATGGTGTATAAGCTGTCCTAATTCTGATTTGAGCTCTATTTAAAATATAGACAGCTGTATGAACAGCTTCTTTCCAGAATTTGTCAGGCAGCTTTGCTTCATTTAACATGGTCCTGGCCATTTCCTTGACAGTTCTATTTTTTCTCTCTACAACTCCATTTTGTTGTGGTGTCCTAGCAGTAGAGTATTGTCTTTTTATACCTCGTTTTTCACAATACTCAATAAATTCTTGAGAAGTAAACTCTCCTCCTCTATCTGATCTTAAGCATTTCAGTTTTAAATCAGTTTCTCTTTCCACCATCTTCCTGAAAATTTTGAAACGTTCAAAGGCTTCTGATTTATGTTTCAAAAATGTTACCCAAACCATTCTTGAATAATCATCTATAAACAGCATGAAATATCTCTCATCATTTAAAGAGGCTGTTTTGGTTGGACCACATAAATCAGTATGTACTAATTCAAGTGGTCTATTTGACAGATATTCTTTTGTTTTAAAAGAAACTCTTGTTTGCTTACCTTTTATACATTCTTCACAAACAGATGCAGGTTTAGTTATTTGTGGTAGTCCCCTGACCTTTTTGTTCTTGCTAATTCTAGCAAGATTATCAAAGTTCAAATGTCCCAGTCTTTTGTGCCATAGCCAATTTTCTTCCACTTGACTCATAAAACAGGTATTGACCAATGATGTTTCTTGAATAGTTGAATCTATCAAATTATACAGATTACCATTTGTTCTTAACCCACTGGCAATGACTCTATCTTTCCCATTTTTAATATGACATTCTTTTGCATTGAAAGAGATAGAATATCCATTATCACATATCTGACTGACACTTAAAAGGTTATGTTTCAACCCTTCAACAAAGTACACATCATGTATTGGTGTATCATTATTTAAGATTATTGAGCCTTTTCCTGTTATATAAGCTCCTGAGTTATCACCAAAACGTACAAAACCTCCATCAAAGCTTTCTAAGGTTTTGAATTTGTTCTTACATCCAGTCATATGATGAGAACAGCCACTATCCAACACCCATGTTGCAGATTTTTGAGCAAATAAGACTGTTTCAACAATTAAGGACTTTTCATTTGTCTTTACTTGTTTCCATATCTGTTTAGGTCTCATATTTAATTTACACTGATTTGCATAGTGACCATAGTAAAAACATTTGAAGCACCTAATAACTTTTCTTTTGCCTTGACTAGTGCTATTTTTACAAAAGATTGCTTTGTGCCCAAAAATATTACAGTTGAAACAATATCCATTGAAAAACAACTTTGTTTTCTGATTAGTAGATTCTTCAGAAGAACATTGCAAGACATTCAGTTTTTTATCCTTTTCTTCAAGTAAGAATTTTTGACTTTCTATAATTGAATTTGCTTTTATTAATTCATCTTGAAGTTTTTGATTTTCAGTCTCATGATTTGCAACTGATTTTTTTAACCTTTTAATTTCTTGCAGGGATTTTAGAAGTTCTTCTTCAAGATCAACTTCTATTTCTAAATCAGATGAGGATTCAGGCTCATTTGATTCAAATTTAGGAGTATGTACTATTTCAGCCATAAACAATTTTTCCCCTTCTTCATCTGCATCACTGGATTCTTCATTTGGATCCTCTTTTGAAAAAAGACTTTTCTTTTTGAAATCCTTAAACCTTTTATTCTGATTCCAAGGCTTCTTTCTAGAAAACTTCTCAGATTTCTCATCACAATCATCAAGTTCAATATTTGGACATCTAGCAGCAAAATGTCCTAATTGACCACAACTGAAGCATTTGCTTTTATATTTCTTTGCCATTCTTTTAACCAATAATGCTTCTAAAGCATCAGTTAGATCTGAATCACTCTCATCATTCATTTCAACCTTAAAGGCTGATTCTTTTGATGAAGAACTAGCTTGATTGCTAATTCTCATTTCATAAGCAGTTAGAGTTCCTTGAAGTTGATGTAAGGTCATTTTTGAAAAACTTTTCTTTTCTTCTAATGTAGAAATTTTTGTTTCAAATTTAGGTAGGACTGATCTAATAACCTTTGAAACAACATCATGTTCTTCTATGTCTTCACCTAGACCCTTCCTGGCATTCACAACTTCCTCAATTCTTAAGAAATATGCAGCAATGGTTTCATCCTCACTCATTTTTAGATTGTCAAACTGAGTTTTAAGAGTAATCAGTTTAGATTCTTTAACCTTGTCATCTCCTTGATAGATAGTTTCAAGTTTTACCCATATATCATTTGCAGATTTGCAATAAATGACTTTGGCAAAGACATCTCTAGTAAGACCACAAAGAAGAGCATATCTAGCCTTCTTATCTAATTCAAATTTTAGTTTCTCATCAGCATCAGTAGGAACTGACGCTGGAACAGTGTATTTTGTTGTTACTACATCCCACATCCTTACATCTAGAGAATGTATAAATGCTTCCATTTTAACTTTCCAGAAAACATAATCATTTCCATCAAATAAAGGTGCCCTATTAAGGAAAGCTCCTTCAGAATGTGCCATAACTTCCAATAACCAGAGATCAATTCCTAAAGGGAATCCTACGCTCTGATACCACTTGTTGGAAGTGTCAAGGTTCTGAGAGGGGGGGGTGAATCAGAACCTTACTGATTTATTCGAAAATTCCTTACAAAATTTGCAATAAGAAACATATAACAGAATATTTACAATTTGTGCAGGAGAAGTATAAGCATTCATCATGAGCATAAAGAAATGAAACTCACAACCATGAAGAAACACCAAATTTGTGCCGAGTGGAAAACCCTCCAAAATCTCATGATTTTGTCATAGGGAGAAAAAACCACTCCATGAACCTGTATCTTCTATTCATTCCAACCTTTTACAATCGGCAGTCACTACTGCTCAGGAATTTAACACAACTCATATACATATACAAATGTGCATATATCACTCATACATGTACACAAGTTTATGATTAAAACTTTTTGCACCACTTATCCTCAGATACATATATATATATATATGTTTTTACACACACACATACATGCATCTAAAGATTACAAGTATATATATGAACTTCGAAACAGAACAGTTGCATATTTCTAACTGAACCAGTTGGAATCTGTTCAACAAACATTCTCTTAAAAAAGCTTCAAAAATAGTTTCAGATTACGAATCTGTTTTAGATAAAACTGATAATCATTAAGCTTCAGATTACGAATCTGTTTTAGACAAAAACTGATAATCATTAAGCTTCGTTTGAGAGATATTCGAAGACAGTTTCCATAACTGCATTATGCTTTGTAACTGACTGAAAACGTTTACATATTTCCTTTAGAAAAACTGTATATAATACCCTGGGTTTAAAACCCCAAAAAAAAATTATTCAAACTTCTAAAAACTGCATAACCATGTTCCGGGTTTGAGACCCTTTTTAGAAGTGAACAAGAATATAAAACCTTCATACCTGTTATGCCCAAGATTCTGCCCAAAGAACCTCATACCTGAAACACAAGACTCTGTTCGGCCTTAATACCTGAAACACAAGACTCTGTCCGGTCTTAGGAAGTTTCTTCCTTCTTTCATACGCCTCAGATCCTCATACATGAGCAAAAACGAACATATAAGCAAACTTTTAATCTTTCTGAGAAAGATAAGTGTATAAACCGGAATCTTCATTTGAAATAAAAAACAAACAATGAACCTGCATGAATCCATCAATCAACTTCCCTGTTTCGCACCAAAAATGTCTTGATCCAACCGATTACTTCCTGTTTGTTTTGCAGAATGAATTCAACTTTCATAAACAAAATGCAACAAAAACTGTTTGCTCAGAATAAACGATACCCACAACCTTAATCAAATTTAACCAAAATTTGGAGTCCGCCATGCAAAGTCAATACTTGGCGAGAAAGGACTGACAATAATCAATACTTCGTTCAGACTTGTCAGTTTACAGTGATCTCAATTAAAACTGCCGACAATATCATTAAACCCTTTTCAATTTTTTCGCTTTAAACAGATGCCATCATATATTCCATGCTACGTCCAAAATGCCATCATACTTTCCATGCCACATGTAACATTTTGCCAACAAAACAAATCTGCATATTTCGGATGACAGATAAGTTAACACATAGCAAATAAGCATGGCGTTTTTGCAGGATATTCTCTTGGCTTCTTTTGTTTGTCTTGCCTGAGTAAATTTGGAGTAAGCGAGATTGGCTCCTCTGATCTCCGAGTATGCAGCACTAAAGCCCCCGAAAAGAGTCAAGATTTTAGTAGCTTTGAGATATAAAGATGGAGGGATCTGAAACAAGATCTGTTGCAGAACATACGCCATGGTTTAGAGATGTGGGTTCACATAGGAACAACTCTTCTTAAACAACACTCAGGTTCAGGTCAACGTAGGAATCTACATCTATTACATTTTTATTTATACCAATTCTTATACGTTTGTTCTTATGTGCTTTTATAGAAATGGTAACAACATATAAAACATTTTTATTATGCCTCAAGGAATCCAATATCTATAATCAACATATTATGTTAGATATTTTTTTAGATGAAGCTATCCATACTATTTGATAAGTCTGATTAACAGCTAGTTTTATTCCATCATTTTTAAACACTTTAAATTGTTTATTTCATATACATTTTTGAACTTATATACCTTTTTATATCTTTTATCTAATTTGAACCAAACTTTAATGAGTGGGAATATGATTATGATATGTTGATATTTGCATGATGAATGTGTATGAATTTTAGTTTAAATCTATGTTTAATTCTTGATTGTTAATAGTATATATGTTTTCGGTGAGAACTAAATCCTTGTAGCTAGAATAACAACCTGCGGGAACTGGAGAACTCAACTTGTAGCGAAAGGATTTCGGTCCAATAAGCAGAGGAGATTCAGAACGACTGGGTATGTGACAATTGCAGAAAATAATGAAGGTGATCATTGGAGTGATATTTGGGAGTCATCAAAGCATTCAACAAAATGATGGAAGGACGAAAGCTTTTGTGATGAACAAGGAAAATGCTATGATTGTTTGTGTAGAGCACGTCTTTACCATGCAGTTAAAGCAGAGTTGCAAACCTAGTTGTCGTCTTTCATTTGTTTCAATTATAGTTTTATTGCAAAGACTTTGTCTCTCTCTATTCTGAAAGAGAGTGGACACTTTCATTTAATTTCAATTTTTAGTCCTTATGCAAGAGTAAAAGTACAAAGTTGTGTCACTTTTTAAAAGAAATGACCAACGATATGTTTTGAATTTTGAAATGATATAAACTAATAAAAAAAATATTTTTTAATATATTTTTATGTTTGTATTTAAAAATAAAAATATTTAACTATATTTTTTTTATAAATTGAAACTATAATTTAGTTTTTTAAAAAATACTGAAAAATGAAGTTACATGAGACGTCAATCTTTATATAGTAATTTTTGTTATTTTTCCTTCAATTTTTTTGTGTGTATTTATAACTTGAAATTTTAATGCATGTATATATTTTTTTCAATTTTGATAAATATATATATTTTTAAATAAATATTAAAATGTGCGCATATTAAAACATAGTTGTTTCCATTCAACATCAACTTTCATATTATCTATTTATCTAAAATGGAAAAAAATTTATACCATCTTGATATAGATTCTTTTATCTAGTGCATCATATATTTTTCAAATCTTTTTAATAAGTTTTACTACTTTTCCTTGACATGGTAATCAACCTAATATATTTTGTTGATAACCTATTTTTAGTAAAAATAAAAAGGAAAACATAAATAATAATTATATTATAGATATATATATGGATCTACAAAAGGGTATTTTTATATATTTTTTTAAATGTTATTTACATGAGTAGAATTTTTTGAAACTTCAATTTTTTCAAATAAATATTTTTTTTTGGTAAATTGGCCTCAAAGTGGTGCTAAATATACATTTAGCCAATAGTATTAGCTGGAAAAGTTGTGGACATATCTAACTTAGCTAGAATGAATCTTACAAAATCATATGTTTGACCAAAATTAAATTTTAGTTAGAAATACTTAAATTCACTTGTGCTGATAAGTTAGCCAAAAGTGTGACACAACTTTGTACTTTTATCCGCAAATAAACCTCCTTTTGAATAGGTATATATTTGGATCGATGGTTGAGGAGCATATCTAGTTAAAGCTACATGTGTTTTAATATTTCTAGTATTATTTTCCAGTAGGCAATCTTGCATTGTTGTTTTTTTGTTATCAGTTGTAATGGATATACACTCATGAACGAAAGATCTATGAAGATTCTTGTCATGTTGTGAGAGTTTAGTTATATATAGTGAAGATGTTTCATTTTATCATTATGTTTAGTTGATTCAAGTAGTGCATATTCAGTTTATCCTATGGGAACACCAAATTGAGCAAGGGCCACTCAAGGTATTGTTCATCCACCTTTAATTTTTGTTAGAATAAATGTTCATATTATTACATTCATTTCAATAAATTCTTCATTACACACATGTGAATGGTATCTTGTTTTATGATTCACCTTTTGTATTAAGTCTTTGAGTCATCCTTTGGAGTAAGTCAAGTAGTCAAAAGTAAGAGTTAGCAGTATCAATGAAGTTGTAGAGTTCAGGTTAGTAGTTATTAGTTACAGTGCTAAGCTAAAAGTACCCATAGCATTAGTAGCAGATTAAGTTATTTCCCTTGTTTTGTAGTTTATGCTTTATTTTCCAATTCCAATCTTTACCATTTTCTTGCACACGTGTAAACCACCTATACTTGATAATATAGGCCAAGTAGATTGTGTGAATGCACATACAGTGCCAATATCATCAAAAGCTTGTGAAAACCTGGCTAATAATTAAATGAAGCCTTAACAAGGGTTTAGTGGACTGTTTAGCTAGGAACCCTTCCTCTGAATTGTTTCTAACACCAAATTGACTAGACATTAGTTTGGCCTTACACTATTATTACTAGATACATCTTAATATTCATATCTATTGTCACTTAGAATATCAAATAAATGGGTATTTAATTATTATTTTTTCTTTCCATTGTATAAAAATATGTTTAAGCATATCGTACTAAATGAATAATAAAAATTCAATGATGGAAAATATTAAATGTATATTTAAAATTTATGTTAAATAAATAATTTTGATTTTATTTTAAAATCATCTATACTATAAATATTACAAATTATTTTATATATAATTTAGATGTCTTTACACTTCCAAGCATGTCGAAAATGATTGTGACTTCAAACCCCCTTTGTCATCACAGTTACATGAGGATTTCAAAGTTTATTAGATAACTATGAAGTCTGCATTCTTGAATGGTGAGTTGGAAGAAGAGGTATACATTGAGCAATCGAAAGGATTTCAATTATCAAATAATCTTGGTATGGTATGTAGATTGAAGAAGGCATTATATGGGCTCAAGAAAGCTCCTATAGCTTGGTATGCAAGATTGGATAGATACTTGTTGTAGCAGGGATTCAATAAAGTTACCGCAGATAGAAATCTTTATTTTAAGGTTGAGAAAGATCAAATCTTGATTGTGGTTGTGTGTGTTGATGATATAATCTTTGGAGGAAATGAAAGTATCTCTAGGAGAAGTTAGGGGTTATTGACCCTCCTTTCAATTATATGCATAAGGTTATGCATCAGTTTAGTCGATTTCAAGATTCATTCCTTGTTTTGGACTGATGTTGGTGGCTACCTCTATTAGTGTAGGTTTTTTCATTTTTTTTCTTATGTTAGGGAACATATATTTTTCCTACACACATTATTAAGCTTGCTTAGGTTATATTAGAATGGTTAGGATGAGGACATGTGGCATAAATCCATCATTCACATGTGTCACTCACACCCACCTTTGGGTAGTTGAGTCTCACACCCTCTTTTGGATTTATTAGCCACTTCTCATAACCATTTTTTGTCTTTACCTGAGCAGGTATAACCATGTAATCTGGCATTTACCAAGTAGGTAAAACTCCCACCTATTATGGGCACTTGGGAGTTATTACCTCTTTTGGAATTATCTACCATTATTTTGCTATATAAGTAGCACTCATCCCTTCCCTTGGCTAATAGTAATATGGATTTCTAGTTCAATGCTAAGGGAGTGCTAAGTTTATTCATCTATTTTCTTGTTTTCGACCTTCAATCATTTTGATCTTGGGTGGTTTCACAACCAAATCTAACATGGTATCAGAGCTAGTTGTGAGTTGTGGGTTAGTAAATTTTTCATTCTATTCTTGAACTTGCAAAGTATTCTCTTCTCTTGCATCTGATGATGACCTAGAGAATCAGAACTGCTTGATAGAGATCTCAATTTTGGGGGGGGGGGGCTTCATTTCTATTGCATTTTGGAGCTTCTTGGAGACATTCTAAGCTCACCATTAAGTTCAAAGCAGTCATAAAAGTCAAATTAGGCTTTTGTTTCATCCAAATTGGACATCGGATGCGAGATCTATGAAGGGTTAAAGAAAAGAGGTTTTTTGAGAGGTTCTAGAAGGTAGTCGCCAAATCAATGCATTTTCGGTTCAAACGGACCTCACCATCATGCTCACCTAAAGATTGACTACCAAATCGTGAAATTTTAAGAATTTGACTTCTGAGGCAATTTTTTTTATATTTCAAGTCGTACGGCCCCTTCCATGCAAACGGTACATAATTTTTTTTTTAATTCTTAATAAAAATTCTCTGTTCTAAAAGGATTTTTTTATTTAAAAAGAAAATGATTTGTAAAAGTGTTTTTTGAAAATATTTAAAAAAAAAAACAAAAACTATTAAAAAAATATGGTCCATAGGACCTACACACAGTACCCCAAGGTAACTGCATAATACCATTGGGGCCTATGTAGCAGGCCTTGAGCCTTGTGCCACCCACTGCGTGGGGATTGGGGCGTGGCTACGACCCCCCAAAATATTTTTTTAATATATATTCTTTTCATTAAAAATTTCAAAATTTTCATTTCAAAAATTAAAAAAATCAATTTTTAAATTCTGTGATTTTCCGTACTTTGGCCTATGCATCCTCCTGTACTTTCGCTTGCACCTCATATTTTGTGCCAAGGATTTGGAGATCCACTAAAGTTAGCAGTTTTTTTAGCAAAGTTTTTAAATTTGGAGCACTTCTAAAGTTATCTAGAGGTCCACCAAAATAACAGAATCCTAAATTGGTTAGCTATAGACAAGTTTGGAAGCTTTCCTAAATTTAGTAGAGTTTTTCCAAATTTGGCTTTCTAAAATTCATGACCCCTCACCGATGAAGTTTTCACCTTTGCACTTGAACTCAAAGGGCCCATTCTCGGTCATACGGAGGTTTTTTTCAGTACAATTTTTTTTTTATTTGGGGTAAAATTTCACACTCTTTCTAGTGGTGAAATATTTTTCTATTCAAGTGATCCAAATTTTTCCAAAAATCATCTTTTTTCATCAGATTTGAAGGACAGTTCTCGTTTGTTTGACTTCGAACGAATGTAACTTTCACATATGACCTCAAATTGAGGTGATTCTTTTTTTGAAAGTGAATATTTTTCCGAGCACTACACATTAGTGCTATTTTGAGGTTCTTATTTTGATATTTTATTATACTTCTAGTATTTAGGTCCATTTTGGACACTTGTAAAACTAAAAAACAACTCCAACATTGTAAATATACTGATTTATAAAGTGTCAAATCATTTTTTGTTGGGGGGATTCTTTATTGAGTGAAAAGGGGGGTGTCTTTGTGTATTTTGCTTCTTGCATTTCCTTACATTGCAAAAACAATCTAAAATAGATAAAATGGTTCCTCTACTCACCATACAATTACTTTGAGTGGAAAAGTGAAATGGAAATTCACTCAAGAAATTTAAAATTGTATAGAATAACAATGGGTATTGATAAGGAACCTACAAAGGATGAAGAAAAGCCTAAATGGTTCAACAAATGTGATGAAGCTTGTGGAACCTTATGCATGGTTGTATCTCCTGATCTACGCTTTCATATTATGTCTAAAAAATCACCAAAAGATGTGTGGAATAATTTGGTAAACAAGATGATTTGAGAGCACATAATTGGAGAATGAGCTCATAAGATTGAGCCCATGTAATTTTAACACCATTCAAGATCTCTTTACTAAGTTGAATGCAATAATATTGTAGTTGGAGCAATGTGGAATTAAAAAAGATGACTCACAATTGATTTTAAGCATTCTTTCAAAACTTGGTCCTGATTATGCAGTGTTTGTTTCTAAATTTCATGCAATGAAAAGAACCTTAGGAAAAGGATTTACTATGCCTTCTCTAGGTGAGTTTGCAACTAATCTCACAAAGGAGCAAGATAAATTGATTGAAATGGGCATTACTAAATCTTCTAAGTCTCATTCCTTGGCTGAAAAACAAGGCACTAACAAGCGAAACAAGAAACAAAAGAACCAAGGAGATAGAAAGAAAGATTCAAACCAATCTTCATCTACTTCTAAAGTAGACTCTAAATTCTCTTCAAAAGAGGATTCATCTAAGTAGAATCCCACTTGTGCATATTGTAAGAGGAGTGGAAATGAAGAACATTCTCGTTACAAGAAGGATATTGAAGAACTAAAACATCTTCTTGAGAAGAATAAAATCAGTTTGCCTTCTCAAATGGTTGATTTAGCTTCTACTTCTAATTCCAAAAATTCAAAACAATCAGAATCTGATAAGGAAAAAGGCTATACTACTAGAGCAGGTAAATCAAAAGGTAAAGCTCTTTGTGCTTCTACAGGTCTTGGATCAGGGAGATGGCTCTTAGATTTTGAAGCTTCTCACCATATGGCTTCTACATATTCTATGTTCTCTTCTTTTGAGCCTTGTGTTATGCCACCTATTTTGATGGGAAATAATACATACATGGATGTAATTGGGAAAGGTTTTGTTGATATTGGGGATGGTACTTTCAATGATTTTTTGTGTACCTCATCTTTCAAACAATCTTCTTTCCATCTATCAGATCACTCATGGTGGAACAGGGGAGACTGTGGAATTCACACCTTATTCAGTTATCCTCAGAGACTTGGAGAGCAGAGAGATAATTGCTACTGGGTTGGTTGATCATGCATCTCGGTTATATACCTTTTCAAACTTTTCACCTAATGATGGTTTTGATCCTTTGATTGATGATCACGCGCCTAGTGTGAGCTTTGATTTTGAGAAATTTGGCTACTTGAACTTGGGTATTCTCACATCAGATCTAGTTCTTGAGCCTTGTGTTCCTTCTCCTCCATCTACTATAGCTTCTGAGGATATTTTTGTTGCTACATTCATGGCTTCTTGTGATTTAGTGAAACAAGATACATATCATCTTCCAGATATAGCTACTTGGGATGACTCTTTGGTAGACATTACAGGTTTGTTCATAGTCTCATACTTCAGACTTGGGAGACACTATTCATGAAATTCATCTTCTCTTTGATGGAGTTGATTCTTCTTCAGTTGTTGTGGAGGAACCTTTGGATCCTCTTGTTCATTCTCCACATGATCATTCATCACAGTTTGACATGAGTGTGGATAATTTTAAGTAGCATTTGAAGGAGGTATCTTTATCTCTAGAGGGGATATTGGAGTCTTTGGATCTTGTTCTACATACATCTCTACTAGGTTTTGGATTGCCATCTTCATCAATGTGGCCTAGAATGCCTGATTTGATGGTGGCAGCTTTCATCTCATCGACATGGAGACACATGAGTAGTTTTCAACTTGACTTCTTACATTTTGAGCTTTCTTCTTTCATATTCCTTTCAAGAGTGGGAAGATATTCATCATTCACCTTTGGTTTTGTTTCTTCCTAAGGGGAGGAATGTTTTTCGATGATTTTAGACCATTTTCTACATCAAGTTTCAAGCATCGACCATTGGTACAATTGACTACTTGAGGGAAGGCTACATAGTCTTTCTTCTCCTTTATATTTTGGAGGGGACTTCTTCCTTGCATGGATTCTTCTTGTATTGGGAAACTTTTTTTATTTTCTCTCTTTTGGGGGGAAGTTTTGTCCCACTGGGTTTTCTCCCTTTTTCATTTGTGGGAGAGTATTTTGTACATGGGTACCTAACATGGTCTAGTAGCCGAGACCCATCTTTGTGGCTTTTCACCCACCTAAGCTATGCTTAAGGGGGGTGTTAGTGTAGGTTTTTTATTTTTTCCTTATGTTAGGGAATATTCATTTTTCCTACACACATTATTAAGCTTGCTTAAGTTATATTAGAATGGTTAGGATGAGGACATGTGGCATAAATCCATCATTCACATGTGTTAATCACACCCACCTTTGGGTAGTTGAGTCTCACACCCTCTTTTGGATTTATTAGCCACCTCTCATAACCATTTCTTGTCTTTACCTGAGTAGCTATAACCATGTAATTTGGCACTTACCAAGTGGGTAAAAATCCCAACTATTATGGGCACTTGGGAGTTATTGCCTCTCTTAGAATTATCTGCCATTATTTTTCTATATAAGTATCACTCACCCCTCCCCTTGGCTAGTAGTAATATGGAATGCTAGTTTAGTGCTAAGGGAGTGTTGAGTTTATTCATCTCTTTTCTTGCTTTCCTTCAATCATTTTGATCTTGGGTGGTTTCAAAACCAAATCTAACAACCTCTCAAAAGGAGCAGGTAGTGGTATTGTTGGTTATTGCAGTAAGAGGGAGTGGCTATTGTCATTGTGTTATATGTTGGTGTTGTCAAAAGAAGTGAAAGAAAAGGTTACAGATTAGTTGTTGTCCCTTATAGGTGTTGCCTTTGGGGGAGAGAAATTATATGTAATTGATGTCAAAGGGGAAGCAAAGAAAAGAAAATGTGTTTTCCTTTTCCATTGATGTCAAAGGGGGAGAGAAATTTAGTTGAAAAAATATATGAAATAGGGGGAGATAAAGTTAGTTGAAAAACTATATGAAATAGGGGGAGAGAAGTCCTATAACAAAGAAAGTGTTGGAAAGTGTAGATGCATGTGTAAGAGGGAGCAATGTGCACTAATGTGCAGTATTTGTGTTGGTGATCAGAGTTGTTATTGATGGTATTTCATATCATGTATTGTCATCACTGACAAAGGGGGAGATTGTTGGAAGTTTGTGTTGTCATTGATGTCAAAAAATATTTGTTGTTGCATTGATGTCAACCTATGGATATTCTTTGATTGGTTGCATTATGTTTTCATTCTAGTAGTCTCACTGATGCCAACCTCTAGTGTTTCTTTGATGAGTATATTTTTGTGGATGCTCAACCTCTTGTGTGGTTGAGATGTTGAGAAGGTGTTGTAGATGTTAAGATGTTGTTTGTGGTGCTTGGTTTCCAAGTGCTTTTGAGAAAATTTGAATAAAAGAGGAAACTGTGTGGTAAAGAGTGTTCAGTGTAGTAGAGTGGTGTTCAGTGTTTTTGTCTGCATTTCTTCATGGCTAAAGATCTACTTGTGTGGTTTAGATATGTTGATCACAAGTGTTCAGAGGTATTACATCTAGATTTTTATGTTTTGGATCATTCAACAGAAGAAGTTGTGTTCACCAGTGTGTGAACTGTGAAGCAATGTTGTCTAGGAAAAATAGTTTTTCTCCCCATTTCTCCACATTGTGGTTTCTAGTCTTGTAGATCTATGAGTGTGCTTATAGTGTTCATATCAATCTAAGTTGTTTGATTTTTGGTGATCCAAAAGGTTGGATTCATGTGTTAGTGATTGGATGGTTAAATGGGCATACATAATGAATATATCTTTCATGTGTAAGATGTTACAAAGGATTTGTTAGATTTCAGGGTGTTGATTGAATATTCTAGATCATTCTTAAGTGTTGTGTATGGTCTGTGAGTTGTCTTTGGATCAAAGGAAGTGTGTACAAGTAAAATTTTAATGGTGTTAACATAAGTTCGGATGACCTTGGGTGTTTACACTAATTGCAAGCATGCTTCGATGTTTGTGGAAGCATGGCATGGCGTGTATATGTGGATTCAAATCCAAGTTAAGGTGTGATGTGGTTTTCCTTCATTCATATCCATTGTGGGAATGTTTTGTTGTCGACCTAATTTGAAGTTGCACATTTGAGGTGCATAGCCGACCTTGAAAGATGTTTCTAAGGTTGTGAATGGTATAAAGGAAAGATGAGTTGTTGGAGAAGTGGGTGTAGATGCGAGGATGTGTTGAAATGTGAATTTAATTAGATACAGAGATTTGAAGTGTGAGCTTAATGCCTATGACTCCAATGCAGTGAGTAAAAGGGTCTACATTTTTAGAGTACCTGAAGTTTCTGATAGTAGTGAGATGGATTTTACTGATGGTGTAGAGTTGTAGTGGTGGATATTTTCTATTTCTTGAAGATGGATTTCTCATTGTAATAATCTTCTATCTTCTTCTTTCTAATTTCTAGTAGTGAGCCATTAGTAGTGAGCCCTTCTTTTTGGAAGTGAGACCTCCGATAGTGAGCCTATTGTATTTTTTGTTGCAATTAATTTATATTGTAAGCTAATCCTCACTATGGTTTTTCCCTTCTTAGGTTTTCCATGTAAATTTGGTGTTCTCATGTGTTTGTATGTGTTTGCATTATTTATTCCCATGTTTGAATTCTGTTAATGTATGATAAGGGTTTAATGGTTGTTAAGGGTTTAAGAGCTAATGCAGATTTGAATGTTAATAAGGGTTTTGATGTTTTAATGTATAATTGATTCACCCCCTCTCAGTTGTCTTGTGCATTCAACACTAGCACCAGTGCTGACAACACTAATGATAGTACCAATGTTCAACAACTCCAATACTAGTAGTCTTCAACAATCTCCATACTGTTGACATCAATGACAACACCAGCAACATACTTGTAACACTTGTAGTAATAGAAAGGAACATATAAAGCATGCATCACATCAAGGAGCATAAAAACACCATATTTATGTGGAAAACCCTTGAAAGGGAAAAAAATAGTGAGGATTAGATCATAATATATTATAATTAGTTACAATAGAGATTATAGAATGATGGACTCGCTATCCAAGCACTCACTGTACAGAAAGAAAGAATGGCTCATTGTCAGTGGATCACTACCAAGGGCTCACTGCCCAAAATAAAAAATGATAGAGGAAAGGCTAGCTCACCACCAAAATGAATTGTTAATAATACATCTACAGCATGTCGAAGATACAGTTTCAATTAAGCTTTGAAAACTAACTTAACACACTTCATACTTCACCACTACACCTTTCAAACTTCACACTACATCATATTTCACATAAAAACTCTATATTGGTTATACATAAATGTCATTTTCACAATGAATCAACCTTGTATACCGCAACCAATCAAAACATCAATTAGGTCAGCCTAATTGCATGAACTATGTACTACATAACATGTCAGCTTAAAAATTTAACACACACTCCTTGCAGAGAGAACCAAAATGTGTACACCTCCAAAATAGGTCAACATGACCTATAATCACTCCCATAAATATTCTCCTTACATACTTCAATTCTAGACAACCCCAAAATACTTAGGTCAAAACCACATAACAAAACTAGTGAAGCAATAACTGAATGAACCGACTATTCATTAACAACTCGACACACAGACCACCAAAACACTTTCCACTTGGAGTACACATAATTTTGATGTATGTAAAAACTTCCTCAAAACTACATATCATAATATTCATCCGTAGTGGAATACGAAGCATTCCAATATGTACTTTGTACTAGTAACACTACCATTACAAAGCCCTATACTCTGTCAACATTATCTTCAACTACGAAAGATATACAACCTTGAAAATTTGGATTTGAACACCTTTAATACACATCATCAACACCTCTAAATAGCATGACAATATATTGCATAGCAAAGCAATTTGGACCACAAAATTGGTTTGTTGTAACACTGAAATTGCACTCTAAGACTTAGCCAATTATCCACACCATTTGGTCTTCTCTAAACCAACACTTCTAGATTTATATACTGGGTTGAAATCAATGAAAACACCATACACCATCCATGCACCATCATGCTCATGTTTCCAACAATATCCCCCTTTTTCATTGAATGCAACACACTCTCACTCTCCAAAAACCACTCAAATTACTCCCCCTTTGACACCAAGGGAAAAGGGTGCACTTTATCACTCTCCCTAACTGATATATATGAGAGTATCTCCCCCTTTTTGCTTCTCTCCTATACTAAACATACTTCTCTAATAGTCTCTCCATTAGGAAATATTTGCATCAGAGTGGCTCCCCCTAATAATGTTATTTACCAAAGAATGGCCAAAAATGTACTGCAACACCATCAACTACTTCCGCATATATATTAAAATAAAAAATTGCATGTACAAAATAGAAATGTACTCCAACTATTAGAGGGTAAAATGCCCTTGCAAGACACCTTCAATTTGGTAAGGTGTGCCTCCCATTCTCTTAGCTACCTCCCAATCCCTCTTAGTAAAGGTAAGCAAGGATTTTTGACTTTTATACTACACATGGAGGTCTTGTCCTTCTTCTAGAGAATTGGGCACTAGATCCTTTTGAGTCACCTTCTCTACACTAGCTAAAACTCCAATTAAGGATGTAAGTCTTGCAATTACCAAATCTCTAAGTTGATCTTGTACTGCATTATGATCTCCTCTTTTTGTTCTTACAATAGGAAGAATTGACCATGCAGATTTTCAATAGTTGTCCTTGTAGCACCATTTGCATCATTTACTAGATCATATGCACCAAAGGCCTAGGAAATTTGTGGCTTAATAGAGTCCATTTTATCCTTTATGCTCCTTGTAGAAGTAGGCCATTTCAAGAAAAACCAAAATGATACTTTAGCTTCTTCCAATAATTTTTGTACTTCTTTCAACTTACCTTGTAACTTGCCATGTGTTGCACTACATTTATTAGAAATCTCAATTAATCTCTTATCATTGACCTTCTTTACCATTTCCTTCTCCAATTTTTCCTCTAAACTAGTAGAATATTTCTTAAAGGAATCTAACAACAACTTCAAATTTTGTATGCCAGATAAGGAATTATCAATAGTTTATTTGGGAATGTTATTTTGTAACACATTTAGTTCTTCTTTTACCATTTATGCACTCTTATTGTGTGTTTTAAGTATTTTCTTCCTTATGGAGGCCTGTAAAGCATCACCAAGCTGTAACTTATGCAGGCAAGAAATCTTATCCATATCTACCTATCCTTGTTACATTGGAATCTACAGTAGTTGTGCAAAAACCACTAGTTCAAACTGTAGTTGCATGTCCAATTTAAATCTTTCAAAGAATCTCCAAAAGCTCTGGAGGATTTGCCAATTTTTTTAACACCTTCTCCTTCCTTCTCACTTTTCTCCTTATCTTTGCTAGTAGAAAATTCTTCAGCATTCCTTTCTTCTTCTGTAGACTTCTCACCATTTAGAGGAGGAAATTTTTCTTCTTTTTGTGCCTCTTTCTTCTCTGGGACTTCTTTTTTATCTTCTTCTCTCAACTCAACATCTTTCTCCATATCTGGAGGGGGAAAATTTTGATCATTTTGAGCTTCATCTTTCTCTAGGACACTCTGTTTATCATATTCCTTTTCTTCTTCAACAACATTGTCCACATCTAAAGGGGTATCTTTTGTTACCATGTATTCTTGTACATTCTCATCCTCAGGAACATGCTCATGTTGTTCATTAATAGGATCATTTCTTTTTGGAATAGATGTTTCATGTTGCATTTGATCTTCACTATCTAAAGATATTCCCAACTCTTTTGCAAGCTCTTCAACATTCCTTGTCTCATTCTTTAGTCTTTCAACATCTTCCTTAGCTCTACAAGCATTAGAGTGCTAACTCTTTGCTTTGTTATGTGTTTTCTGTAGTACAATTTAACTCTATCTTCATGTTTCAGAGAAGAACCAATCTTCTCCAAGGAAAATGCTTTTATTTTTGCATCTTCATCAAAGGCTTCTTGTCTTCTAGCACTCAAAACACTTTTAAGATTATTAGGAAATTGATTTTCATTTTCACCAAGGCTAGTATTGAATGTCACTATCTACTTAACAATAGCCTCTTCAACTGTTGCTTTATCCTCATCATTTGAATTTGGATACATTTTAGTTGTCTCTTCCAAAAGACCAAATTTTTTAATACTATTAAACAATGCTTCCAATTTTAAGGGACTACACTCCCTAACCAAATGGGTATTCTCTTTCTTCTTTCCCTTACCTTTAGTTGATTCTTTTTTTTCTCCTGGATTAGATCTCTTTTCTCTTCTCTAAAAAAAAAACCTTTCATTTCTTTCTCTACTTCTTCACTTTCAATGTCAACTATATCAACTTTTGTTCTCTTTGCACTTGCCTCTTCCTCAATGGCTTGAGACTTCTTCTTCTAGATCAACTATGGTTTCTCTTCTTCTACATCTTCATCATCTTCACAACTAATGTATTTGTCCTTGGTGGCCTTTTCTTTTCTTCTCCTCTTTGTAGGAATCTATTGCACATAGGGTCTAGATGTTTGTTTCTTCTTTAAACTTCATGTAGGCTTTGTTCCAGATGCCTTATAAATAGTAGGAGAGGGGGAAGAGGTCCTAACTGACCTTCTTGTACTTGGAATACCTTACGGAGAAAAAATAGTGGCTTTGGATTTCTCCATGAAACCTTTGGAGTGTTCACCATCTCTTCCAATTGAGTTTTCATCTTCTCAACATTCTCCTCAATATCTTTCTTCTTTTCCAGATTCACCAGATTGGATTTCTTTGCATATGTGCTAAATCTATCCACAAATGGATCTCTTGGTTTTCTCAAGACAAATTTTGCAAAACCAGTAAGCTTTTCTTTAGTTACCTCATATGCAAGCTTCAAAACCCAAACTATTTTGGGTTCAACTACTTCCATAAAGCAATAATCTCTACTAACCTTGAAGGTTATACCACTCTTATACTTTTCAACTAAACTTGTCAGAATTATGTACCGTTCTTGCATTTCACCCTGAAATATCTTAAAGAAACCCCACTATAACATAAATTTTTGGGTTTCTATGTTTTCTAACCTTCTCAAATGATCTCTTTTTTGAATAGAAACTAGAATTTTATCTAACCATACAATGTGCTTTTCTTCGGGAACCTCCAAGAAAGTAAAATACCAAACAAAAAACTAGGGTACCTTGATTCTTTGGTCTTCTATAGGTTCTCCATCAACTATTGTCTTAGGGGCTTGCACAAATCAATTTCTAGTCCTTCCTTCACCATCTGATAAGTTGTGTCGATTGTGGTGGCCGACACAAAGTTCTCTCTATTTTTATAGAAAATTTTGTACCCAATCATCATAGATGCATATTTCATCGTTGGATCATCTATATCATTCACTGTTAGGGAACATTTATCAAACTTCACTTTGATGAGCCTCATTACCACATCATTCATTATGGCCTTCAGTGCCAGAATTGGTCCATTTGAGCACAACCCTATAACTACCCTAATTGCTTCCTTGTTTATCATGTGTGGCATATCCAACCACATGAATTTTTTCATGAATTTGGCTCAACATGTATTTAACCCAATCATCCTCATAGAAGAAATTGTGAAAGTTATTCCATACATCCAATTTCTTCTCATTACAACTCTCATATTTGGGTTTTAGATCAAAGTAATCTCTAGTCAACACATTCACCTAGTATTTTTCCATCTTTAGATGAACATACTCTTCCATTTAATATGAATGTACATCTGTACATACTTTATGTGCATTACACTATATGGAACCCTCAAAAATGCATCTTCAGGATCTAATTCCATAGATTTGAATGGTTTCTTCTTAAATTTAGGTATTGGTCACTCTAGAACATCAATAACTTGAGGAGTAAACATCTTGAATCTTTACAAAACTAGGGTTTGTAAGAAAAACTGATAAATACCTTTGGATTTTTCCAGTAGGGTTTCAAACAACACTTTAGAATCACTTAAAATCGCCTTTTCTTTGCTCTCCACTTCAATTGCTTGGTTAAAAATGACTTTAACATATGCAAGATTATATATAAAGTATTTTCTAGTGACCTAATATGCATTGATTATGCAACATATAAAGTTAGGTCAAAAAAGACAACAAACTTTCACTATGTCATCACAGGGACCTTCAATCACTCTATAAATCTTTGCAACAAGATATTTCACACTGGGGATACCATCAAAAGATCAACCATGTCAATCTACACATGTACCAATGTGTTGAAGGTATCAACACCACATCTTTGGCAAGGGAATTGAATGTTTTCTATTAAAACTCCCCCTGAGCCAAAGCTCTTTATCTAGTTTTTGAAGGAAACATTTGCACTAGGGGTTGGCATAGACTCACTCTTCACCTCTTTATCTTCCTTTTTCTTCCATGTCTTGTTTATTTCCTTCTTCATCTCAACCAAATTAACCTTCTTTACTGGATTAGTCTTCTTCTATGAAACATATGGTTTCACATTCTTGCTTATGGAAAACTTAGCTATGTGTCTTGGTTTATTGCATTTATGACATATGACACCTTTTTGTTGAATAGACTTACTTCTTGCCATTTTAGATTTACATTCAAAAGCCTTATTCCCAAATCTATTGCATGTATAACAATAACCATTAAAAGATTGAAACATCAATACCATTATTGTAACCATTCATCATTTAACTTTTGCATTCACTAGATTTATGACCAAATATATTGCATGTATGGCACTAACCATGAAAGGATTGAACATTTTGATTCATTTTTATTCTACACTCTATTTCTCTATGTCCAAAATTATTGCAGGAATAAAAGTGACCTTTAAAAGATGAATACCTTTGTGTAAATATTTCTTCTGGTTTTGAACCTGTTTGACATTGCTCTTCTTATCATTCTTCTTTTCAGCATTTTTTGAAGTTCGATTCTCCTTTGAACTTTCTCATTTTTCAAACCCTAATCCTTCCTTTTCCTTAGAATCCTTCTGATTTGCAATCATCTCATCAAGCGAGGTGGAGCTCTTCTTTAATTTTTCTTCTTGAATC
Organism: Sequoia sempervirens; assembly: GCA_007258455.2. NCBI lineage: Eukaryota > Viridiplantae > Streptophyta > Pinopsida > Cupressales > Cupressaceae > Sequoia > Sequoia sempervirens. Next base: position 28,912 of record VDFB02171004.1, on the reverse strand, counting down.
TTTGCTTCCTCCAAATATTATCTCAAAGTCAAAATCTCTTGTTCAAGCTTTGAACATTCTTTAGATTTATCTTTCAATTTGGCATTCAATAAATCTTCAACTCTTTTTCCTTCTTCAACTTGCACTTTTAGACTAGTGATTGTCTCATTTGATTGCTTGAGCTGCTCATTTATTTCCTTGAGTCTTTCTTTAGCTTTCTTGAGTCGTTCCCTCAAATTTTTGATACACTCATTTGCACCCTTAATATTCTCTTTCAATTCTCTGTTCTCACATTCTGCTTTATCTAGATCATCAAGAGTTTAAGTTCTCCTTCCATATAAACCTCACAATATATTCTTTAGTAAACCCTTCAAGGATAATCTCTTCTGGAGGGATATGATACTTCCTTGTAGCCATGTGTACTTCAACCTCCAAGATCTACCTTAGTGATCAAGCCAATAGAAGGAACCAAGCTCTAATACCAATTTTTGAACACCCAAAATATTGAGAGGGGGGGTGAATCGGTATTCATTGAAATTCATTGACTTCATCAATTTAAACATCCATTCAAAGCATCACATTAAACTTACAGTAATAGAAAGGAACATATAAAGTATGCATCAAATCAAGGAACACAAGAACACTAGATTTATGTGGAAAACCCTTGAAAGGGAAAAACCACGGTGAGGATTAGCTCATAATATATTATAATCGGTTACAATAGAGATTACAAAATGGTGGACTCATTATCCAAAAAGAAAGAATGACTCACTACTGGTACCTCACTACCCAGAATAGAAAAATATAGAGGAAAGGGTGGCTCGCTACCAAAATGAACTGCTAATAATGCATCTACAACATGGTGAAGATACAGTTCCAATTGAGCTCTAAAAATTGACTTAACACACTTCATACTTCACCACTACAATTTTTGCACTCACACTACATCATATTTCTTATACACACTTTGCACACCATACATACACATCATTCCCACAATGAATCAACCTTGCATATATATCATAACCAACCAAAACATCAATTAGGTCAACCTAATTGCATGAACCATGTACTACATAACCTGTCAGCTTAAAAATTTAACAAAAATGCCTTGTGGATGAACCAAAATGTGTACACCTCCAAAATAGGTCAGCATGACCTATAATCACTCTCATAAATCTTCTCCTTACTTTAACTCTGCTCAACCCCAAAATTCATAGGTCAGAACCACATAGAAAAATTGGTGAAGCAATAACTGAATGAACCAACTGTTCATTCACAACTCAACACCCAGACCATCAAAACACTTGCCACTTGGAGCACACATACTTTTGACATTTGTAAACACTTACTCAAAACTACATAGCATAATATTCATTTGTGGTGGAATACAGAGCATTCTAATATGCACTATGTACCAATAACACTACCATTACAATGCTCAATACTTTGTCAACATTTTCTTCAACTACGAAAGACATACAACCACAAAAATTTGGATATAAACACAGGTTCAATACACATCACCAACACCTCAAAACCACATGGAAATATATTGCATAGTGGAGCAATTCAGACAACAAAACTAGTTCACTGTAACACTAAAATTGTACTCTAAGACTTAGCCAATTATCCACACCATTTGGTCTTCTCCGAACCAACACTTCTGTATTTCTACAATGGGTTGACATCAATGAAAACACTATACACCATCCATGCACCATCATGCTCATGTTTCCAATAGAATGTGTCATGTAAAATGTATGAGTATGGATGTAAGATTGTCATTATAAGTAAATATATCATGTGTATATAAAGAATGTGTACCCTCATCAATATGAAAAGATGAATATAGAGAAACACATGGAGTAGATTCAATATGTATAAAAGAATTATCAAATTTGTAGATGAACAAAGAAGTTGGGTTATTATCATAGGTTATAAAATATATATAATCATAGAGTATAGTGACACAAGAAGTGACTTTAGCAAGAAAATATGAAATAATATCCATATAATGAAACAATATATATGGGAAGGTAGAACACATTTAAAAAAAAAGAAAAGTAGTATATATATTAGATCTTCTAATAAATCTAAAATTTAAACCCTGATGCCAAGCTGAAGATGGGTAAGGTGAGTGCAAGATAAACTAAGTAGATATATTCACCAAACCTTGGGAGAAAGATAAGTCAATAAAAAAAAAATCACAAAAGGAGGATCAAATTAAGAAATAATATATGTAAATCAACAAAATGCATATCTAAAAACCCTAATATTGATCTAGAAAACTTAAAGAAAAGTTAGTTTATGTAGGATCAATTGGGTTTTCCAAATATAAAGGAAAGAAAAAATTATTTACTTATAATCCAATAAAATGAGATCCCCAACTACAATTAAGCTAGAGTAATTAATTATTAAAGTTGAGAACTAGAAACATTAAGCTAGTCATTGAAGTGTGTGGGTTCATGTAAATGGAAAAAAAAGTGTACCTAGCTCTATAATTAATGAATGCACAAAGATTGATGAAGATTTAGATCTAATAAAGCTTGGGATCAAGAATAATAAATGATAGACTTATAATTACCCTGAAATCAAAATGTAATGAAGACTCTAGGACAAGTTTAACTATGTCGTAGAAAAATGGTCCCTTGTCATTTTCATGGTCTTTTAGGTCTTGTTTAATGGTGTTGGAACTATGTTTCTTTGATTTTATGATGTATCATGGCTTGAACATGCTTATTTAGGTACTAAAATTCAAAGAATGATGTCTTGTGAAGGTGTTGTGAAGTGTTGTAAGACATTTCTACATTCTTCTAGACTCTATTTAATGCATTTCACCTAAAAATCACCTTTTCATTTGTGGAGATTTTTCTGGATTTGACTGTGTGATGTATTTTTGCATCAACGTTTCGAATCACACTCTGTGATTCATCATCAAGATGAAAAAGAGCTGTAGGAGTAGAATGATTCGAAACGTTGATGCAAAAATACATCACACAGTCAAATCCAAAAAAATCTCCACAATACTATGGACTGTGGAAATCTAATGACTTTGACCTTTTCATTTATCAACAAGTCCTATATTGAAGTTTTGTAAAGTCTTGTAATAAGATTTCACACTTTTCTAGGCACATCTTCACTATTTACACCTTTCTCATGCTTCATTTTGTTCTATTTATGCCCTCATATGCTTATATTAAGTGTATTTTTTGGATTTTATCCCAACAAACAACATTGAACATAACATTTTTCCCGACACATGGTTTTAGGTCCTAGGTGGGACCCATTTGCCATGGGTGGCGAATGAGTCCCCCTTGGCCCCAAATTCAAAATATTTCAAATTTCCTTTCAGGATTTTATTCAAATTCACTTCATGTCGGCCTATGATCAGGTATGAATAGATAGTAAGGCACAAGAATTATATAAATAAGTTTTTTTCACCCCATTTTACATCTCCTACAATCTCTCCTAAGTCATTGAAGCAATCTCCACATTCAAGCACTCAAGCATTCTACATCATCAACTCAAGCACTTTCAAGCAGCCATTGACATCATTTTAGATTTGCATGTACAATGATCTTAGTAAGCTACTAACACTTTCATGTTGTTCATTTATCATTTCCTTTACATTTCATTCATTTCTATTGGGTTTGATTACCAAAGTGGGGTTTGACCAAGGCAAACCCCTATTCACTAACCCCTCAACATTTTTCCCCTTTTTGCATGTGTATTTGTAGCCTTGTTTTACAGATTTAATAGGTTTAAAGGTGTTGAAAAGTAAAAATTACATCAATTAGGCTCTTCAAGTCAACTTATCATCCTTTCAAGCATTTTGAGTGTTTTTTGTCCGTTTCTTGCAGAACTGACCCCGACATTCAGACCTCCAAATCTGGTGTAGCAAAGTTGCCTCCTGATTTTCCATAAATCTTGGGGAGGACTGATTCACCACCCTTGGAAAATGAGTCTCACTTGAAATCTAAAAATCTATATTTTGTCAAATTCTAGATCTCGACTGTCAGAAATTAGTTCTTGACACTTTTTCATCAGTAGGAGGACTGATTCGCCACCCTTGGTGAATGAGTCACACTGTGAAAATTCAGTAAAATCCATCAGCATTCCAAACACTCTAGACAACTAATATTTCATCCAAGTGCACTCAGATTTACCCCTGTACATTTTGTTTTGCATAATTTCTTTATTTTCATAGTTGTTTGCATATCATAATGTGTTTTCAAACAAAGCATAAATCTTAGTTTTGCATTCATTTTCAATCATTTAGATTAATCTATGTATTTATTTAAGTTCATTTACATCATATCACATCACACACGTTCTAATTTGAGTGTAATGTAAGCATTTTTGGATCTAATCTCTCTCCTTTTAGGTGAAAAACCCTATAAGAGTTAGAGAGTCCATTGGGTCCAAAAATTTGTCACATTTTGGTGAACCCGACATTTGAACATTCTAAACTTTTGATTGCACTCATATCTTGCATCGTAGTTTCCATTTGCATTGAAATTCAATTAGGACATTGATTTGTTATTGCATTCTAGGATCTTTCATTTTGCATTAGTGACACATTCATTTAGTTTTTATTTTTGCTTTCAATTTCATTGAAAAAAGTGAAACTTTGCATTCTGTATCTATACTTGCATTTTGAAAAGCATTTAAATCATCCTTAAAGTTTTGAAAAACACAAAAAATTACATCCTGGGACTCATTCGCCACCCAGGACAAATCAGTCCCTCTGCATTTTTGACACAACATTTTTACAATATCTTTGGCATCTTTCTACATTACAATTTTGTGTTCCTGCATTCTGTTTTCATTTACAGATTCTCTATTTTTCCTTACTTATTGCATCTTAGTTAATTGGCATCATGGCATTCTCCTTTAATAAGTTTTGGAACTCCCTCAAATCATTGGTAAACATGTCCAACTATACCTTTTGTTGTGACCTTAATGACTTTGAACAATCTCATGCTCCTTTAACTCCTCATGATTGTCCTCCTTGTGATGTAGACATCATTGGAGAAGATTATGTTAACATGAGCAAGTTCTATAATGATTTCCTTGAAAACCTAGAAGAAAATGCAACCTTTTATCCCTCTATGAGATCACAAGAATTTCCTATTATTGCACCACCTGATCACTTTTCTTATTTACATCATGAAGTCAACATAGTACCTACGGTTCCTCCCTCAAGTGGACCTAGTTCCTCTCAACCACCACACTCCCAACCTTTCTATGAGCATACAGTCACAAACAATCCTATCAACCTTGAGGACACATATGGTAAAGGCTTTACTATTTTGAGTAAACAAGGTTGTGACATAAAACATGAACATGACATCCATCAACTTTTTGAACAACAACCAACTGAAGCACATACAACAAGACTAGGATATCAAGATTCTTCTCATCCTGATAGACATTCCCTTCAACCTAGGAGAATTCGGGATGCTAGTACACTGGTCTTGAATCCTGCTCCTAACTTGAACATTCTCCTTCCACGTGAACACCTATTCTCTCCTTCTAATGACAAGGATGTTAGGATCCCTATGGGTCCCCTTCTTCCTTCTATTCATGAAAAAGGAGAACCTAGTAAACGCAAACAACCATACACATTTAAGAAGATAAAGTTTCCCACACATCCTCCACTTGAATGTGAACAAAGACTTCAATTGCTTCTGAACAAAGGTCTTATACTCTTAACACCTTCCAATAGACTAGTCATTCATCCTGACGACTGTAATATACCATATTGTAAATATCATCCAATTATTGGACATCGTATGGAAGCATGTCGGACTTTGAACGAGATACTACAAAAGTATCACTTCACTGATACTGATTGTTTTCCACTCATCCCTTAACACACCATTTCCCTCTCATGCCATAGTTGTAGAATATTTTCATTCTTACTATTGCATGATCTTTTCCATCTTCACCCTTGGGCTCATGCTTGTTTTGTATACAAGTGATTGTTAGCCTTTTCCTTTGTAATGCATTTTCATTTGTCTCTTAAACATGTTATTACTTTTTCCACTTGTATATTCAAGATTGAGAAACCAATAACTTAGTTAATGGTTGACATGTATTTGCATTACTCGCTTCTTTTCATGTGTGTATCGTTTTCCCTTGTATCGTGTGTTTGATGTCTCCTCTCTTTGTCCACTTCTTCTATTTGTACCTTTATTCTTCTATTTGTCATGCTTTGTTTTGTGTTTTTCCTTTTGGGGATGATGCAAAGCGTTGAGATGCCCTATGTCTCTTCCATGTTGACCCAAATGGTCCTTGTCTTTTTCATTTTTATTTTGTGTTTTTCCTTTTGGGGATGACGCAAGGCATTGAGACCAAAATGTCTCCTTCATGTTGACCCAAAAGCTTTTTCATTTTCTTTTTCCTTTTTGTTTTATTTTCGCTTGTGTTTTCCTTTTGGGGATGATGCAAGGCATCGAGACTGAAATGTCTCTTCCATGTTGACGCAAAATGAACTTTCTTTAGTTTTCGCTCTCTTTGTGTCATTCTTCAAGTTCTATGTGTATTTGGGGAGTGATGACAATTCACCGCTCTTTCATAAAAACATTGCAGCAATGAGTATAATGACCCCAAATCCATAGATCCCTTACGTGTTTGGTGTACTTTCTTTTTTGGGGGGAAGCTCCCTTCTTTCTTTGTCTTTTTCCTTGACATGACGTAGCCTAACTTCAAAATATATGACTTGGAATAGAGCTTTCTAGGTTGGCTCTCATGTCTTGTTTTCTTTTTGCATTTTTCTTTTCTTCTCTACTTTCAAGTAATTGCTCACAGAATGATGTGTAGAAATTCCTTTAAAGTGGGGGGCATGCATTACCATTATTTCATTGTGCATTCATGCTTCTTAGTGTATCCTTGTCGTTTACGTGATGCATTTGTACTTTGTGGATGAAATTGGGTGTGATGTCCTTCATAAGTGTGATCTTTCTAAGCATATTGCATTCCTCTTGGTGGTTTGATATGACACATTGCATCCCCTAAGCTATGAATATACTATTCTTTGATTGGTCCTCTCTTGGAGACATTAGACACAATGTTCCCTAAGTGACTGACCTTTCATAAACTAAACAAGACTCCTTTGAACAATCTTTCACATTACATTTTTTCATTTTACATTGTTGCATTTCTTGGCCACCTTGCATAACACAACTTGCATGCATGTAGTGCCGCATTGTTTAAAACTTAGCACTTGAATTTCCTTTTTCTTTGTGGCACCTTGTTAAAATTTATCAAATGGGTATAGCTTTGGCATGGTTGAGCAGGAATTCCAACTAGCGGCATGACTTTTCCCCATAGTCACTTTTGTGTTTGTGAGTGCATACCAACTAGCATATGTATCTTACTTCTTTTTGGGCTTTCTCACTCCGCGGATAACTAGTTCTATGGCCCCAGAGTGAGTATACAGTTGGGCCTTCTCACCCCACAGACAACATGAAGTTTCATGGCCCCAGAGTGAGTACACATTCTCTTCTTCAAACAATCAGCCTAGATCTCTTTTCACAACTAGTTGGATTGATGATCGAAGCTTCACTCAATTCTTTTCAACACTTGTGTGTTCCTTTGTCCTTATGCTTAGTCTACCATGGGATCTTCATCCTGGGGGCTTGATCATCCCTCTTGGTCATTGCATTCCATCTTGCTAATATAAGTGCATTTGAACCCTCTCCTCGTGATGTTCATGGCTACTTTAGTGTGAGGAAGCAAGTTCATCCTCTCACTAAAGTGGGGGCTAAATGTGTCGTATAAAATGGTCCCTTGTCATTTTCATGGTCTTTTAGGTCTTGTTTCATGGTGTTGGAACTATGTTGCTTTGATTTTATGATGTATCATGACTTGAACATGCTTATTTAGGTACTAAAATTCAAAGAACATCTTGTGAAGGTGTTGTAAGACATTTCTACATTCTTCTAGATTCTATTTAATGCATTTCACCTAAAAATCACCTTTTCATTCATCAACAAGTCCTATATTGAAGTGATGTAAAGTCTTGTAATAAGATTTCATGCTTTTCTAGGAACATCTTCACTATTTACACCTTTCTCATGCTTCATTTTGTCTTTTTATGCCCTCATATGATTATATTAAAAGTGTATTTTTGGATCTTATCCTGGCAAACAACATTAAACATAACATTTTTCCCGACACATGGCTTTAGGTCCTAGGTTGGACCCATTCACCATGGGTGGCGAATGAGTCCCCCTTGGCCCCAAATTCAAAATATTTCAAATTTCCTTTCGGTATTTTATTCAAATTCACTTCATGCCAGCCTATGATGAGGTATGAATGGATAGTAAGGCACAAGAATTGTATGCCAGCCTATGATGAGGTATGAATGGATAGTAAGGCACAAGAATTGTATAAATAAGTGTTTTTCACCTCATTTTACATATCCTACAATCTCTCCTAAGTCATTCAATCAATCTCCACATTCAAGCACTCAAGCATTCTACATCATCAACTCAAGCACTTTCAAGCAACCATTGACATCATTTCAGATTTGCATGTACAAGGATCTTGGTAAGCTAGTAACACTTTCATGTTGTTCATTTATCATTTCCTTTACATTTCATTCATTTCTATTGGGTTTGAATACCAAAGTGGGATTTGACCAAGGCAAACCCCTATTCACTAGCCCCTCAACATTTTTCGCCTTTTTGCATGTGTATTTGCAGCCTTGTTTTGCAGATTTAACAGATTTAAAGGTGTTGAAAATTGGAAATTAAGTCAACTAGGCTCTTCAAGTCAACTTATCATCTTTTCAAGCATTTTGAGTGTTTTATGTCTATTTCCTGCAGAACTAACCCTGGCAACCCGACATTCAGACATCTCCAAATATGGTGTACTAGATTTGCCTCTTGATTTTCCTTAATTCTTAGGGAGGACTGATCCGCCACCCTTGGTGAATGAGTCCCACTTGAAATCTGAATCAGATTCCAGATCCTAACTGTCAGAAATCAGTTCCCAACACTTTTTCATCAATAGGAGGATTGATTCGCCACCCTTGGAAAATGAGTCCCACTGTGAAAAATCAGTAAAATCCATCAACATTCCAAACACTCTAGACAACTCACATTTCATCCAGGTGCACTCAGATTTACCCCTATACCTTTTGTTTTGCATAATTTCTTCATTTTCATAGTTGTTTGCACATCACAATGTGTTTTCAAATAAAGCATAAATCTTAGTTTTGCATTCATTTTCAGTCATTTAGATTAATCTATTGCATTTAGTTAAGTTCATTTACATCATATCACATCACACACGTCTTAATTTGAGTGTAGGGCATGTGCAGGATCATGGTAGGCCAAACAGGCCCTTAAGTGGCAATGAAAATTCAGAAAAATCAGAGTTAGGCAACTTGACGTAAAAATTTGAATAAGTTATCTATATTATTTCAAAAATATGTAAGAATAGAATCTGTGGGAAATTTAATGTAGTTTCTAAACTACTAGGTTAATTTTTTTAAAAACAAAATCTATTTGGTGAAAATTTGAAATTTCAATGCACTATTACTTAAATTTCAGGAAAAAAATAAGAAGTAGGTGTCTGGTTCTGACCACCCCAACCAT